>AWOL01S0025077.1:0-12460 GCA_000715115.1 Nicotiana otophora
CAAATGGAACACATGGAGTTGCCACCGGTCACAGATGATTGGGCCGTTCAAGCTTTCACCCAAGAGTTGAATGAGCGGAGTTCAATAACATCACGTTAGTTGAAACAAAATTTGATCGAGTATCCAACTGTAATTTGGGCAGATGTGCATAATCGATATCAATTAAAGATCAGGGTCGAGGACGACCAATTAAGAGCCCTTTCCGGTTCAGTACATCCAAACAGGTCGGCAGTTAAAAAATAGAGGGACGTCGATATGGAGCCAAGGTCGAACAAAGACCGATATCAACCATATGCCGCAGATCGAAAGAACAATGGTTCAGAACGCAATTCCTCCCAGAATGATCGAAGAAGTGATCGAGGACAGAATTCTTGGGGACTTATGAGCAAAAGTGGTTTTGACAAGTATGTCGATCCCACAGAGGCACGTCGGTTATCGGAATATAACTTTAGTGTCGATGCATTGGGCATTGTATCGGCAATCGGAAGGATCAGAGATACAGGTGGCCCAGACCCATACAAACTGATCCTTCCCAAAGAAACCCAAATTGGATGTGCAAGTATCATGGCACGCATGGTAACAAGACCGAGGATTGCAGACAATTAAGGGAAGAGGTAGTCCGTCTATTCAATAAGGGCCACCTTCAAGAGTTCCTCAGCGATCGAACCAAGAATCATTTCAGAGAAAGGGACGCTAACAGGAAAAATGAACAGGAGGAACCCCAACATGTCATTCATATGATCGTTGGTGGGGTTGATATTCCACAGGGACCCATATTCAAACGCATTAAGGTATCAATCACCAGGGAAAAACGAACCCGAGATTTTATGCCCGAAAGCACTTTATAATTCAACAACAAAGAAATAGAAGGCATTTCTCAGCCCCACAACGACGCTCCAGTAATTTCTATTTTATAGAATAAAGTTCAAGTTAAGCGTGTTTTAGTGGATCCAGGTAGCTCGGCAAATATCATCCGATCAAGGGTCATGAAGCAGCTCGGCCTACAAAATCAAATCGTACCCGTAGCTCGGGTCTTAAACGGCTTCAATATGGCCAGTGAAACAACTAAATGGGAGATTATTCTTCCGGTAAACGTGGTCGGAACCATTCAAGATACCAAGTTCCACGTAATCAAGGGCGACATGAGGTACAATGCCCTACTCGGAAGGCCTTGGATCCACAATATGAGGGCGGTCCCTTCAACTCTCCACCAAATGATGAAATTCCCGACGTCGGATAGTGTAAAAACAATATATGGGGAGCAACATGCTGCAAAGGAAATATTTGCAGTCGATGAGGTAACACCGATATCGACACTATCAACCTCTGAAAGGTCGAGCATCAAAGGTAAACAGAAAGTCAAATAGCAATCACAGCCACCAGCCTCGACCAAATCGGGGAAGCAGGAGATAGAAGAAGAAGAGGATTTTTTTGACCCCTCGGACTTTTATTGTTCCCGAAGATTCTGACGCCACCAAATCAACGGTCGAAGAGCTGGAACAAGTTATATTGATCGAGTACCTGCCCAAGCGAAAGGTATACCTGGGAATGGGATTAACCCCCGAACTCAAGAAAAAGTTTATTCAATTTCTTATTGATAACATAGATTGTTTTGCTTGGTCCCATTTAGACAGGAAAGGGATCCCACCAGAAATAACGACGCATCGGCTAAGCCTGGACCCTAGGTTCAAACCGATGAAGCAAAAGAGAAGACTCCAGTCCGAGGTAAAGCACGCATTCATAAAGGACGAGGTAACTGGACTTCTCAAAATAGGGTCAATTCGGGAGGTGAAATATCCCGAATGGTTAGCCAATGTAGTTGTAGTCCCTAAAAAAGGGAACAAACTTAGAATGTGTGTAGATTATAAGGATTTAAACAAGGCGTGCCCCAGAGATTCTTTTTCGCTGCCTAACATCGACTGCATGATCGATGCCACGGCCGACCATAAGATCCTTACTTTTCTCGATGCTTATTCCGGGTACAATCAAATCCAAATGAACCCGGAGGACTGGGAAAAAACTTTATTTATCACCAAGTACGGAACATACTGTTATAATGTAATGCCCTTCGGGCTAAAAAATATAGGAGTTACTTACCAACGCCTAGTAAATAAAATGTTCGAAGAACAAATAGGTAAATCAATAGAAGTTTATATTGATGACATACTAGTTAAGTCCCTACGCACAAATGACCATTTAGCTCATTTGCAGGAAACGTTCGAGAATTTAAGGAAATACAATATGAAGCTCAACCCTGAGAAATGCGCTTTTGGGGTCGGTTCGGGCAAGTTCCCTGGCTTCATGGTGTCGAACCGGGGGATCAAGATCAACCCCGATAAAATCAAGACCATCGAAGACATCATTGTCGTGGACAGTGTAAAAGCCGTGCAGAGGCTAACTGGATGGATAGCTGCCTTAGGTCGATTCATTTCGAGGTCGTCGGATCAAAGCCACAGATTTTTCTCTCTACTCAAAAAGAAGAACGATTTCGCCTGGACCCCGGAATGCCAACAAGCATTAGAGGAATTGAAGCGATACCTATTGAGCCCACCACTGCTTCACACTCCAAAGGCATATGAGAAACTTTACTTATACTTGGTAGTATCGGAAATTGCGGGGTAAGTGGTATCCTAGTTCAAGAAGAGCAAGGTACGTAATTTTCCGTTTATTATGTAAGTCGAGCCTTAGGAGAAGTAGAAACTAGATATCCACACTTGGAGAAATTGGCACTTGTACTGATAAGCGCCTCTAGAAAGTTAAGATCATACTTTCAATGTCACCCCATATGCGTATTAACCACTTACCCACTTCGTAATATTTTGCACAAGCCCGAACTATCGGGCCGATTGGCCAAATGGGTCGTCGAACTCATGGGTACGATATCGAATATCAACCCCGGATGGCCATCAAGTCTCAAATTTGAGACAAGGTGAGTTGCTCTGATGGTAAGCACCCTCCACTTCCAACCGAGAGGTTGTGAGTTCGAGTCACCCCAAGAGCAAGGTGGGTAGTTCTTGGAGGGAAGGATGCCGAGGGTCTATAGGAAACAGCCTCTCTACCCCAGGGTAGAGGTAAGGTCTGCGTACACACTACCCTCCCCAGACCCCACTAGTGGGATTATACTGGGTTGTTGTTGTTGTTGTTGTTGTTATTTCACGCCAACCCTCGTACCTGAAGTTGAAAAGGAACTCTTGTTAAAATCGAGTACATCATCGGGGGTATGGACTCTCTTCACAGACGGTGCTTCTGATGTGAAGGGGTCCGGGCTAGGCATCGTTTTGAAGCCGCCCACAGGTAGCACTATTAGGCAATCTATCAAAACTTCTAGAATGACTAACAATGAGGCCAAGTACGAAGTCATAATTGCAGGTCTCGAACTAGATAAAAGCTTGGGAGAAGAAGTCATTGAAGCCAAGTGTGACTCTTTACTGGTGGTTAACCAAGTAAACAAAACCTTCGAAGTTTGAGAGGATAGAATGCAAAGGTATTTGGACAAACTGCAGGTAACTTTGCACCGTTTCAAGGAATGGACCTTGCAACATGTACCTCGAGAACAAATCAGTGAGGCTAACGCACTTGCAAATTTGGGGTCATCGATTGAGAAAAGTGAGATCAGCTCGCGGACTGTCATTCAACTCTCGAGATCCGTGATCGAGGAAGGTCATGCTGAGATAAACTCTACAAGATTAACCTGGAATTTGAGGAATAAATATATTGAATACTTGAAGAATGGAAAGCTCCAATCCGACCCTAAAGAGTTGAGGGCCCTACGACCTAAAGCTCCTCGATTCATATTGGCTGAAGACGGAATATTATTGACAAGGACATTTGATGGACCATTAGCAGTATGCTAAGGACCAGGATACACGGATTATGTTTTATGAGAGTTCCACAAAGGCACTCTTGGGAACCACTTCGATGCCAAATCACTGATTCACAAAATCATTAGAGCAATATACTACTGGGATAGCATGGAAAAAGACACTAAGGAGTTTGTTTAAAAATGTGATAAATATCAAAGGTTTGCACCGATGATCCATCAGCCCTGAGAACAACTTCATTCAGTCCTGTCCCCATGGACCGGGCATCCCGAAACTGTCCCTCAGAGAATGTGGGGTCGGGCGGCGAATTATCAATGTTAATTGCCCCAAGCGAGTCATTTGGGGCATTCTCTTCTCTTTGAAGGGCCTCGGAACTAGACCCTTCGAGCATACCCACCGGTTTCTCATCACGGCAGGAGGCATCCTCAATACCCGATGACTCGGGGACTTTGCTCAGACCTTCCTTCGAGATCACCTCGGTCTGCGACTGAACCTCCTCGACCGTCACCGGCTCAACAGTTCTTGAAACTTCGATGCCCTCCCTCTTCCGAGCCACCAACAGGTAGTCGACATCTTCTCCCTCCTCGTCTTCATCTCGAAGCATTTGGACTACATTAACAGGCAGAACTGCGAGATCAGTCTTCAACTTTCGAGCCCTATTTTTCTTGGGCTTTGGGGTATCTGGTGGCGAGGATCTTCTCCTTTACTTGTCTTTGGTCAGCTTCGGGACCTCCGCTTCCCCGAGGGGAGGCGGCCTCATAACGACACTATCTCCAAGACTTGTATGAGAAGAAATCAAGTTAAAAGGAAGTATTTCACAGGAAAGCATCAAACATGGACAAGGGAACTTACAATGATTTTTGGCCTCCCATCGACCCTTGGCCAAATCACGCCACGAGCGCTCAGCATACGAAGAGGTTGAAACCAGTTGTCGAACCCAACCTGCAAGGTCCGGGAATGCACCAGGAAACCAGGGGGAAACTGCACCATAAAGAAGAATATAGATGATAAGAGATAAAGGGAATATCATAAGTAATCAAACGTTATCGGTGAAGTTCTACTTATGCTTCATTTTCTATTTTTCGGGGAATGACATCTTCTCGGCGAGGATTAAATCGGAGGTCCTAACTCGAACAAACCGACACATTCATCCTCGGTCCTTGCCCTCGTATATACTCGAGAATAGCACCTTCGTGGCCCGATGCTGAAGCCTTATCAGTCCGCCCCGATAATGACGGGGGCTATATAGCTTAATGAGATGATCGAGGGAGAAAGACATCCCCTCGATCTTGTTTGAGAAGAATCTGAGCAAAATGACAATGCGCAAAAAAGAGGGGTAGATCTGGCTTAGGGTTACCCGGTATTAGCGGCAGAAGTCGATTATGACAGGATCGACGGAACCTAATGTGAAAGGGTAAGTATACACACTTAAGAACCCTTTCACATGAGTGATGATATCCTTTTCGGGGGTAGGAATCACCATCTTTTTATTCTCCCAGTGGCAGTCCTTTTTTACCTGCTCTAGATGTATTTAGACATGGGCTCGCATCGGCCAGGAACCGAAGAGGGTTTTTCGACTTGAAGTCGGAAGTAAGTTCACATGGCCCGGGGATGCACTCTTCGATACGTGGCTCCACCAGTGTTTTGTCACCAACCGGCCGCGATGAGGAGGCCTTTTCTTCTTGAGGAATGGTCTTTGGTGTTTTTGCAATTGCTATATGAGGTTTAGGGAAGAAAAATGCAAAATTTGTGTTTTAATAAGAGATTGGCAAACAGAAACTTGCAAAATTGATGAACTTGAAGAAGATAGAAGAGCTTTTGAAGATTAGAAGAAGTTTGAAAGTAAACTTTGAGAAGATTATGAAGGTGCTCTACTTATAATAGCCACTTTGACGGTTTGAAAGCATTGGTGGCCGACCATCAACTGGCGTTAATTAATGACCTTGGGAACTGTGCAGACACGACGCTTCAATCGCTTATGTCGCTTACGTCACGATGTTGACGTCATAATTGATTGAGGTATTAAATCGAAGTCTCGCATTCGTTTCTTCTCGTTATACTCCAAAAAATAAGGGGACTATCTGTATACGGTCGAAATCGGGCATACCCGATTTCGATGGCAGGGGAGTTGCCTCGAGGGTAATCTCATAATAGATTGGGCTCGAGCTCGAAGATAGAACATCAAACCTGGAGATCGAAGTGTTCATTGAGATCGAGGCCAGCAACAATCGAGATCAAACATGACTGACTTCGAGTAAGGCGTAATAACAGAATGGCGAGACGTCAGTAATCGGTCGAAGATCACGACGTAAATCCCGAAACAGATCAAATCAAAGCGGTTATCAGTGCCAATAATGGGATCTATTTCCGTTATTAGAGTTGTACCTTATTTAGGATTCCTCTATTATATAAAGAAGGACCTCATTCACTTGTAAGAGAGGAACAAAAACAATGATTATTCACTGATAAGAATATACATATACGCTGCTTTCTTTGTTTTACTTACTGTTCATCGCTGTTTGTTCCATCCTATATTGTTCTTATTAACTAGCCTCGAGACTATCTCGAATCGAGGTCGAGGTATTGTTTGCGGACCGGTATGATTTATTTTATTGTCCAATTTATCTATTTAATTCGTTGTTTATCAATTGGTGCCGGTTCAAATCATATATCCTTAAAACCACAATATAAATTTAATTATTACTCAAGTTTTAGGGTAAACAAGGTTTTATACGAATATGTGTGCTGATAATCAGTAAACACATGCTTTCATGTGCCAATTAAACAGAAAGATGTGAGTATGTCCGCTCCCTAAACTCACACTTATTAAAACCTAACATCTCTACCTCAAAAAAATCACTTATATTTGTAACTTCACAAATGAGGATATGTTGTCTTCACTAATTAGGGATAAACCATTCCCGAAAAGAAATTCA
This sequence comes from Nicotiana otophora, assembly GCA_000715115.1. Classification (NCBI taxonomy): domain Eukaryota; kingdom Viridiplantae; phylum Streptophyta; class Magnoliopsida; order Solanales; family Solanaceae; genus Nicotiana; species Nicotiana otophora. Next base: position 6,758 of record AWOL01S0025077.1, read on the forward strand.
ATTTCATTACTCATGATTTATAATCACATGCCATTGGGCAATAAATATTTGTTATTTTAGCACTATACTATATTATTTGAATAACGATTTAGATCATAAGTTATGCCAAGCATAGAAACAAATCAAGCGAAAATCATTCCTTTTGAAAAAGAAGCATAGGTAGGCATATTTAATTTGCATCTTAAATGTGGCTGATACGAAGTTAATTGATAAACTCTGTCATATGACTTCTGCCACAAAAACCTCTTTACTTATGTGATCCATGAGCTCGAGAAGTGACAGATCGTTTTTCTTTTTCATTTAAGTTTTTTTGTTTTTTGTATCTTCCAAGGCTTTGAGGATTAGAATCTTGTAGATACTCAGCATTTTTCCAAGCATCTAAACATGAGGTGAGAAGAAAGTAGTTAGCATAAAAGGCAGATATGACAGAATAATTGTCTATACTCTATATTTGTGGAGAGAAAAAGAGGACAACATTTGTGTGGATATCACGCTTATTGGTTTGGACATAATTCATACTCTTGCTTATTTATAAGAGTTAAATTTAGTTTGATCACTTAATTTGAGTTAAATTTCATTAACATTCAAAAATTTTGCAATCTACTGTAATTACTGAATATGATTCTATAATTTAATAAGAAAATGTATTAAAGCCGATTTATTTATTAAAAATTAGTTTGATAAAGAAAATACTGTAATATAAAAAATTCAGTTTTTTAAAGTTATTTATATGAAAGATGGTGTATTGTAGTAACCAAATTTAAGTATTTCTGTGAAACAAATTAGTTATTTTCTTATACATCAAGGAGATTAGCCCCAAATCTTTTCCAAATATACAACTAGAAGCCACAAACCCCAATTTGTCAAAATAAATTATACGTAAAAAAAAAAAGGAATAGGAAAAAAATATAATCAAATGATCTAAACCAGAATCTAAATAAGCTTTTGACTGGTGAGAAATAAGCATTCTCTCTCCACCACGATTCTTCCTTTCCTGTGTGTCTTTCATCTCTCTTTCTCTTCCCGGCCCGACACATGACCAAAGCGCTGATGAAACCCAAATTGACGCATTATCCAATCATATTGTGCCACGTCAGAATCATGTTCAAATCCTAAATCACGTCTAGGTTCAATGAACCTAGAAGGCCGCCATGTCTTCAGGTCTCCTTTTATACTTCCCACCATGTTTTCCTCTCTCTTCAACCCCCCCGCACACTCTCTCTCTTCTTCCCATCCACATTTTCCCCTACATCTCACAAAGAATTTTTAGCGTTTCTTTGCTGAAACAAAATCTTTCTTTGTGTGTGAAAATATGGCTTTGGCTTTCACTTCATCATCTGCAATTCATGGCTCTTTGTCCTCTTCTTCTTCTTCTTATGAACATCCCAAAGGTACCCCTTTACTTTTTTACCTTTCAAAGATTCAATCGTTATCCTAGCATGTGATAATTTCAAGCTTTTTAGCACCTGGGTTTGAATTTTCTTGTGTGCTTGTATCAGTTTTCTGTAGTTGTTTTGTTCTCTGTTATTTCATGGATCTTTGGTCTTCTTATGAACAATCCAAAGGTTCCCATTACTTGTTTCTTTCAAAGTTTCGATTTTTCTCCCAGATTTGATTGATATATTCGGACAATTTTAGCATCTGGGTTCAATTTTTTCGTTTCAGATTTTTGGGTTGTTTTGTTCATTGTTTCATGATTCCATGTCTTCTTATTTTACAACTCAAAAGTATCTGTTTTTTTTTTCATTTAAACGTTTCAATATTTATCCTGAGTTTGATTATTGGAGGAATTTCAGCATCTGGGTTTGAATTTTCTTGGGTTTTTTATTATAAGATTTTGAGTTTTATCTATTCATTAATATTTCTTTTTTTGTGTTTGCAGTGTCCCAATTGGGTACCTTTCAGCCATTGGATAGGCCTCAATTGCTGTCAACAGCTTTGAATAGTTGGAGGCGGTCGGCAGTGAAGCCATTGAACGCTGAGCCTAAGAGGGATGACTCCATAGTTCCCTCTGCAGCAACCATCGTGGCTCCTGGTACATTAAAATTTTCAATTACTTGTCTTTGTATGTGGATGGTTTGATGATAAGGAAGGAGAATGACATTTGCTTTTGTTTTATTTTTGGTGAAATTGCAGAGGTAGCAGAGAAAGCTGAGGAAGAGGACTTTGAGAAATTGGCCAAGGAGCTTCAAAATGCTTCCCCTCTTGAGATTATGGACAAGGCCCTTGAGAAATTTGGGGATGATATTGCTATTGCTTTCAGGTACTTTTTTTTTCTAATTATAAATCTAGCTTCAATATAAATGAGTTTCTACTCATAATTATTCAAGTTGTATTATGTGGATGATGTTTTCTTTGATGAAATATGGAAATCCACTTTAATGTTCACAATAAATGTTGAAATACAAATATTGGCTTTCTTCTAACTGGGGGAGTGTAAGGGCTTTTGAAATAACAAAATGAGAAGGTTCATGATTTGGGGACAAAGAAGAGTTTAGTAATCTAAATCATCAAGCTATATTCATGATGCTTATTTCTATTGCTTAAATTTAATATTCTGAAATGTTTAATTGAGCATATCCATATGGAGATCACTTGAATGTTTGAATGGTTGCAAACAGGAATACTGATGAACTTTAGTATTTGAAGCAAATGGAAAGTTCTTATTTCATGGTACATGTGAATTACCTGTGCATGAAAATCATATTTATATCATGAGTGTATCGTTATGCTCCTTGATCGATGCCTAGGGGAACTCATTTTGCTTTTCCAAATTTGTTAGTTTTATCTCTGTCGCTCAATAGTTTATGTTTTGTTTAAAATTTTAGCTATGGATGCTGTGGTGAAAAAGTTCATTTGAGAACAGGCTCCATTGCTCTCTTTTATTTTATAGCAGAATGATGACATTCCAAAGTGAATCTCTCCCTAATGCAGCTATTTGATGATTTTCTTATTTTACAGTGGTGCTGAAGATGTTGCTTTGATAGAGTATGCACATTTAACTGGTCGACCATTCAGAGTTTTCAGCCTTGATACTGGGAGGTTGAACCCAGAGACCTACCAATTATTTGATAGTGTGGAGAAGCACTATGGCATTCGCATCGAGTACATGTTCCCTGACGCTGTTGAAGTTCAGGCCTTAGTTAGGACCAAAGGGCTTTTCTCTTTCTATGAAGACGGCCACCAAGAGTGCTGCCGTGTGAGAAAGGTTAGGCCCTTGAGGAGAGCCCTCAAGGGCTTACGTGCCTGGATCACAGGGCAACGTAAAGATCAGTCCCCAGGAACTCGATCAGAAATTCCTGTTGTTCAGGTGGACCCTTCTTTTGAGGGGTTGGACGGCGGTGCTGGTAGCTTGGTGAAGTGGAACCCCGTGGCTAACGTGGACGGAAAAGATATTTGGAACTTCCTTCGTGCCATGAATGTGCCAGTGAACTCATTACATTCACAAGGTTACGTCTCCATTGGATGCGAACCTTGCACAAGGCCGGTCCTACCAGGGCAACACGAGAGAGAGGGAAGATGGTGGTGGGAAGATGCCAAGGCGAAGGAGTGTGGATTGCACAAGGGCAATATCAAGGATGAAACTGTAAATGGTGCTGTCCAAGCAAATGGTACTGCTACCATTGCTGATATCTTTGATACTAAGGACATTGTTACCTTGAGTAGGCCTGGTGTTGAGAACCTATTAAAATTGGATGACCGAAGAGAGCCTTGGCTCGTTGTTCTTTATGCACCTTGGTGCCAATTTTGCCAGGCAATGGAAGGATCTTATGTTGAATTGGCTGAGAAGTTGGCTGGTTCAGGTGTTAAGGTGGGGAAATTCAGGGCAGATGGTGAGCAGAAATCATTTGCACAGCAAGAATTGCAGCTTGGCAGCTTCCCTACAATACTCTTCTTCCCAAAGAACTCTTCGAAGGCCATTAAATACCCTACAGAGAGGAGGGATGTAGACTCCTTGCTAGCTTTTGTGAATGCTCTCAGATGAAAGGCAAATGGTGTTTGATCAATCACCATTGTTTTTCGCAAAGTAGTACAAGAGGAAGATAGGGGTTGTAGAATATATGGTTAACAAATCGGTGGCAAAGTGCACCTTCCTACTTATCCCGTTTAAGTTTTTCCTGTATAGAGTTGGTATATGGTGGCTCTCCCTTTTCCTCCTTTGCATTTTTGTTTTCTTAGTTCCTTCTTAGGACAAATAAAATTTTACTTTTTTCATCCTTCTCAAGTAGAGAAGTATATATGTCTGGGGGCTCAATTTTGTTGGTTGATGCAAAAGTGTTCTTATGGTTACTCTCTCCACATAGTAATAGATTTTGTCCACCTCTCATTCTTCTACTTGTTTTATGCTTATAATTGAGAACTCTTTTCTCTCTTTCTTCTGATGCACTTAATAGCCTACAGTTAATAGGGCGCTTCACTGAAAAAAAGAGGTAACTATTAGTTATCAATAAAAATCCTCACTCTCTACTTTTTCTGTAATATTTTTTTCTTATTTTATTATTTTATTACACGTTGTTACGAGAGACTCTAACCAATTAAGTAGAGAGAGATTGTTTTAATATGTAATATACTATTAGTTAGTTGTCTAATGTTTGAGAAATTAAACCACCCGTTGAGCGAAGATATAGAAATTTGTGTGAGGCTCTTGCGTGAATGCATTGATATTCCTTGTCTAGCATTTGCTTTGGTCACCAAGCTTTTGGGATACGTGCATAGTGCTCAACTTGTACATAATATTGAGCATGCTTGTCAATTGTTTCATGAACTTCCTTTAGGAATATATTCTGGATTTAAGGTAAGCATTTTATCTTATTTTTCTCTTTTAAATTAATAAAATTCTATAATTTGATTTTAAATACAAGCAAAGATAATAAATTTTGATTATATTCTAATAGATTTTGTAAGAAATTACAATCACCCGAAGTGGTAAAAGTTTTATGTCTTACCATAATCAAAATTCATGTATGATTGCGAGCAGAAGAAGTGAAGTCTCGTCCCATTGAATTTGTTTTATTCTCGCCCCCTTAAGAGAATGTGGTAGCAATATGTGATAAGTATAAAAGAAAACAAAATTATTACCATGAAGGTATCAATGGATGTACACATGTTAATAGACGAAATTATAATCGTCATCATTGTGGTAATGAGAACAATAAGGATTCTCAAAATAATCAAGAAAGAGACCAAGATCTAGGAGTCAAGTGTCCTTTTCTGTTGTATTATCAAATATATGCTCCAAAGATGGACACCCATCGAGGTAAAGGCAAATTTGTTCCCAACCGGAACAACAAGAACAAAGGCAACCGCAACCACTCTTCTCACTTCCGCAAGAATTATGATGAAAAGAGAAAAGGAGGCGCTCAACGGGATGTTTGCTACCTTTGCGGAGACTATTCTCATGCTGCTCGATCAGATGATCAACTTCCCTTCGTGGTGGCAATTGTTTGGGAAGTTCTTCCGGCATCACATCCTTATTATCTTCAAGGACTTGCTCAATGCAGGGAGGCAATGCTACTGTCTCAAGGAAATTCTCAACGATTCCCGTCAAGGTTGCAAGAAATGTTGGTTCCCCTTTCTTGAAACCTTTCACAAGTTTGACTATATGAAAGTAATATTTGTCATTGATTTGACATGAGATTTTGTAAAGTACATCTAGATGATTATAGTCCATTTATGATGTGAATATGACAACATGTGATATAT
>AWOL01S0025085.1:10033-27452 GCA_000715115.1 Nicotiana otophora
TAATGAAAATTGGTCGGATGGTAGTTGTTCATACTTTAATGACCCTTGTCCTTATTGTGGAGGACCACACTCGTGGCAAAATTGTTTAAATTCTCCCGGGGACTGATTGTGTGCATAATCGCAAACCCATGAGTGGAGTATTTGTGATAAGTGTGGTCATCAAAATGGTCATTGGGATAATTGTGATTATTTTTCATTCCCTTCCCCAAACCCCCGCTATGATGATTCTATTTTTTTGTGATGAAAATTATAGGGATATGGAAGTGAAAGAAATTGAGCATGGTCAAAATGGAGAGTTCAAGCTCCTGTTAGAATTCCTACTTGAAGGAGGAAACAAAGAGCAAAATGCCTTGGAGGAGCTTTTCTAAAATAGCCTCCAAAAGTATTTGGCGCTTGAAAGGTTTCACTTATAAATGGGAGAAATGCTTGAAGCTTTAGAGGTCCAAAAAGCCCCTGAAGTTAATGATAGCCAAGAACCTTCCTTAGAGTTTGAAGCCGAAAATCCTTCTTTGGCACTTGATCAAAATCAAGAAGAACTCTCAAATGCTAAAAATGAGAAAATGATACTCATGTTGGAGGCCATTCTTGAAAATGAGGAGAAGCACACCATGACACTCGAGGACTTAAAACAAGCACTAACTAAAAATGATGATAATATCCACACCTTGGAAAATCAAATGAAAATATTGGTTGAGGCCCGCTATGCCCACCAACTTAAGAGTGTGGAAAGAGGTCAAGAAGAGTCCGACTTCGAGGAAGAAAGTGAGCTTTATTTTGAGGAATCAAGAATTGAACATCCGCCAACCGCCTCCATGCTTGGTAGTGATTCCAAGGAAAATATGGAACTAGAGTCAACCGGTTTAATTGAAAATATGGTTGAAGTTGACTCTAGTTCGGGGGACCACAAGGATGTTAAATTTCGAGAAAAATTGAAATATGGAGGCTTGGTGTCACATTCCAAGCATTTCTCAATATTTGAGCTGTGTGGTGATATGGGAATTGAACTACACGACTCAATGAGGGATTGCGAGGAGGAAAAGCAAAGGCCATACATTTTACATGTTGAATGTACAAGAAGGCAAAATGACATTCCGCACATGAAGGCTAAGAAATGCAAAATGAAGAAACTAAATTTTGGGTTGATCATCTACTTACCAACCCCACCGCTCGTGGTCACAAACTTGATTCCAAGTTAGGTGCCCAATTCATATCTTCCAAATAGAGAGAAAAGTGGTAAAGTTGATTTGTATCGTGCCACAACGTTAAATGCGGCGCTTCGTGGGAGGCAACCCATCGTTTTCAAAATTTTTAGTCATTTTTGAAATTTTCTTTATTAGGCTAGCTTAATATGTCATTTTTGACTAATCTAAAAAGTTTCAGATTTTTTGGAGTTGAATTAAGGAGTTTCAGGTGTTGGAACAAGCCAAAACAGTGGCTGCCCAAAATAATCTAGCTGAACTCTGATAAAACCGCACCTACGGATACACTCTCGCATGCGCACTTTTGCATATGTGAAGTCACTGGATGCATATGCACCTTCTGCGCAGGTGCGTGAGAATTAACGCATAAGCGGCTCTTATTTCACCCCAAGTGCGTAAATCTGGCAGGTTTAATGGACCAAGCCCTCATTTAATCAGGCAATACTAACTCTTTTTCCCCCAAACTCAAACTCCTCCATCTCTCACATAACTGCTACTCAAATTTTCCATTGCTCTCGATTTCTACTGCTCTCACACAAGACAATCAGGTACTTATCAACACCCCTCTCTCTCAGTTGTTCTCCTTTCAATTTTCTTCTTCTTTTTTCTTCTTCACAATCATTCCCCACATTCCCGTTTTTTCTTTTTATTTTATTTTATTATCAATGTTAGTTTTAAGAGTGAGGGACATTGGTTGAGAGTGTGTTTGTGTGTGCTGTTGCTAATGAAAAATAAAGTTTTTGGGAAGTCTGAGTACCAAATTACATTGAAGAAGCATAGCATGATTTCTGCCAGTAATGTGTTCGACAAATTGTCCGAAAGAAATTTTGTTTGTTAAGTGCCTTAAAATCATGTTTAGTCACGTTTTGTAAACTTGTAGAGCACAAATTTTAAAATCTTGTGTATAAATTTTGTGCCAAAAACGTGATTTAAATTGAAGTAGAGTTGACAGTCGCTGGGTTTTTGAAACCCTTGATGAACACCGTAGAAGCGGGCATATTGTTGCAGCAGCGGGCTCGCACCTGCGATGCCTCTTTCGTAGATGTGACATTTGGCCAGCAGTGTAACGTCACTGAAGCGACTTATTTTACACAGAAGCGTAACCGCACCTGTGAGGCTATTTCCGCAGGTGCAGAAACTGAGCAGATTGGGCGATTCCAATAGCTTTGCAACTGGAGCATTCAGAGCCCGTTTGGCTTGATTCTTTGGCCAAATTGAATTGTTTTGAATTGCTTAACATGATTCTAATTCCTGACTAACTTTGTCTTGATTTCTGAAGGTGCTTTGAATTTAAAATGGACCAGAACATGAACGACAATGCTCCGCTTGATCACGAATTTGAAGAAATGGCTGAGGACATGAACTATGATGCTAATAGATTCATGTCTTCCTAGTGCCAAGCCTGGTATTATGATGATCTCCTCACGAAGAAGCTCAAACTTGAGAAGGGAATTGCCGATGACAAAGTGGCTGAGGTCCTTCCGGATTTCCATGGCCGGCTAGTTTCAAGCTGCTGAACATGCTTCATCCCCACTCCATGCAAAGCCAATGAGGAATGGGTTAGGGAATTTTATGCCAATTTAAGGTGTACACATTCCCAAAACCATGAAATCACTATAAGGGGGAAGACTGTGAAATTCAGAGTTGAAGAGATAAATGATGTCTATGGTCTCCCAAATCATCTGCTCGAGCCAGTGCATGAAAGAGATACATGTGACAATGTTGATTGGCTAGTCGCAAATCTATGTCCTCCAGGTCATAGAGTGACTTGGGCTACAAAGAAAAAAGGCATCAAATATGGTGATTTCACAGCCGAAGTAAGAATGTGGTTGTATATCATTGCGAGAGAGTGTCTCCTTGTGGGAACGTGTCTAATGTCCCATATACTAGGGCCTTGATAATTGCTTGCATCCTTGATGGCATTCCTGTGAATGTCGGTCAATACATTGTTCCGGAGCTGATGGAGTATGTGCTTCAAGGTGGCACGTCATTGATATTTCCATAATTGATTACAGAGTTGTGCCGGTGTGCACAAGTTGAGAAATAGGATGGAGATAATTTGATACTGTCAGCCAAGCCTTTTCACCCATTGAGAGTGACAGGAGCATGCAGTGTGCTAAATAGCAAGAAGACGAAAGTGGAGATTACTGTAGGTGAGGGGTCCTCATCCCAAGCTACTCAGGCCGAGGGACCATTTGGGATGCTAAATTCCTAGTTTTCCTCCATTCGTCACCTAGTGTCACAATTCCCTATTGGGCCTTCACACTCCCAGCCTATGCCCGAATATTGTACCAGGGAAGTTGGCGGCTTCTGTTGGCAGGCTTGAGGCAGTCTATGGCATCGCCAAGGCATATGTAAATCTACAGGCGGACTTCAAAAAGGAGAAAGAGAGAAATAAGAAGAAAGGCAAGTTTATGATAAAAATGTGGAGAGGCATCAAGGCCATCTTCAAATGGGGGCAGCCAAACATAAGATACCAATTGAGGATGACGATGAGAGCGAAGAGTATTCCTTCATGTCGAGTGTTGCTGGTGATGATGCCGATGGTAGTGATGATGATGAGGACGAGAGTTCTTAATAGTAGTGATTAGCCTTTCTCCCGCAGTCTGCTAGTCTGATGCAGACCTCAGGAAGACCCTCAAACTACTCTTATTGTATTTTGATATTGTGCAGTAAGGACACTGCTATGTTTTTAGTTGGGGGTGGCTTTAGGGAGTACACTTTATTGGTACATTGATGCTTAATTTGTGCCCTTGTCGGGCTTATGCTTATGCTTTGGTATAGATCCACCGTGGAGTGGAACAAGGAAAGCGGATAATTTTGAAAACTATTTTTGCTGGCCAATTAATGATTCTGCTAATAATTATTATGCTACCGCGAAATTGCATCACGAAATGGACCAGACCCAACACAGAGTTTGAAAATCATTTTGTGGCTATTCTGCTGGCTGCATAACCATACTGCTGATCACATATCTATTCTGCTAGACATATATCTATTCTGCTTGCAACATATCTGTTTTGCTATAATAGAATTGCACCACATAATTGACTTCGGGGGTAATTTTTGGAAATTTGCTTACCCGACCCCATTTTGATTAATATCCTTTGGGGCTCATTTTGAAGCAAATATCTTATAATTTAGAGAGAAGTGAGAGTATATTAGAGAGAGGGGAGAAGACCTGGCCATTCTAATCATCAATCCTTGCCCCAATCTTGAAGATTCAAGGGAATCCACTCACTAATCATTCATCTACCTGTGTAAGACCTTGTCCAAAAACCTTTATGCAATTGTTATGGGTTTAATTAGGTTATGGAATTGGATATAGGCCATGCATGTAACATTAGGGGGTTGTTGTACTTGTTTGGCTAGTTTCTTGTTGAAATTGGTCGAGGGAAGAAGGGATTACCACTGTAGAGCTTTGTAGTCAATTTTGCATAATAGGTGTCTAACAAAATTCTCAAGAGACTTACGTCATAAGAATCCTTCTAATTATTATCCGGTTTTCGCTATCTTCCTATAGATTTATATTGTTAGTAGTGTTGGGATATTATAGTAACTTAAGGAAAGCTCAAGAAATGTATGTTGGCTAAACTTCTCTCTTAGAATTGAATTCCATGATGTTCCCATAAGTTTCACGTATGATTGAGCGAGGTTCCTAATTCTCATGTTCCGAGTTAGTCCTTATAAATGCGATTATCCCAAGTAAGCAAAGTGTCAAAGGATGTATGTAGTCAAAACGTGTTCCAATTACTCCTATCTCATCACGATCTCTTTCGGTAATATGTTCAAGTATGGTTTATGTGTTAAAGCGCTTATAACTTCAATTCATGTTCAAATGAAAGTCCATTATGCATAACTTGGAAAGAATACTCAATGCGTCTAAAACTCCTATTGCTCATATATTTACTTAAGGCCTTGATTTTGAATACTCATATTGTTGATAATCTATAATGATGCTTAAAAGTGAAAGAAGTGAGTTGGAGATATAAAGTGTGGCCACCGTGCCAAGAATTAATGTTATACTTATGGCCAATGGTGCCAATGAAATTAAATGATGTGAGAAAGGTTATGAAATGATCCATGATTCATCAGTTCCAAATTGGTTTCAAAAATAGATTTGCCTAAAAGCTTATGTCCTCAATTCATGCCCAAATGTGGCTGTTTTAATTAATGTTGTGCTTTGTACGTATTTCCTATGCATTTTAAGCTCTTACATATTCATTAGTTGAAATTGTGCATTGCCCTTTTGGGGAAAAGAATTTGAAGAATAAATGGCGTGTCACTCGTTTATGAGTTTAACTTGTGCTTCGATTGCAAATCATCTTGCTCCATTTCTTTGCAAATCAAACTATTGTGTTTAAAGCCTTCATTACTAATGAACTTAAAGTTGAGATTTCTATAATAATCTATATGTTGATGCTTATGATGATGATGCACATGGCATTGTGGTGAGACGGCCTTGCCGATCAGGTCAATATTAGACGCCATGCCGCACATATGGTGGTGATTGTGATTAATGATTGTGATTGATATAGTTATTATGAATGTGGTTTATGCTTTCGGATGAGATGACCTAGCCGATCAAGCCGTGATCAGACTCCGTGCTAAATTTACGATGGTATATCGGTACTGAGATAGTAATTGTGATTGTGGTTGATGTCATCGGATGAGATGGCCTAGCCGATCGGGTCGTGATAGGACTCCGTGCTAAATTTACGATGGTATATCGGTACTGAGATAGTAATTGTGATTGTGGTTGATGTCATCGGATGAGATGGCCTAGCCGATCGGGTCGTGATAGGACTCCGTGCTAAATTCACGGTGGTACATTGGTACTCAAGGTCTCCCAACCAAAACTAATAATATCTTCATGTCTTGATTATCATCTTCATAGTATTATCTTCATATTTTAAAAATTGTTATGTTTTAACTTGGCATTTAGATATCATGAATCGTTGCTTGTTATTTCCATGGTTTTCCCTTTCTTATATTGGCATTCTATTTCGAAAGAGGACATTTAGCATTACATACTAGTACTATTACATATGTACTAACGTCCATTTTTCTAGGGGCGCTACATCTTCAATGGATGAAGGTGGTTTATCATCGGGCATCTTTAGTCCTCGTTATAAGTTATTCCCTATTGAATAGGTTTTGGTGAGCCCTACTCTATTCCGGGCCTGATGTCACTTGATGTTGTACTTTGTGTTTTGAGGTATAGCCAGGGCCTTGTCGCCGACACTTCCATACTACTCTTCTGTTGTACGTAGAGGCTCCTTAGACATGTTGTGGGTTGTACATTGGTGTTGGAAAAGTCAAAACTACAAATGTTGTATTTGTACCACATGTTCCACTTCAAACTGTGAATGGGTAATATATTTTGGGAATTTTAAATCAAGCTACTAATGGTAATGGAATTGGTGTTGATTATAAAATCCTCATAATGTATAAACAATTGAATACATCTCCACTCTATTAATAGGCAAGGTCGGGTAGAAAGTATCTAACAAGCTTGCTTGACCAGGTTATCTCGGCTTAGTGCCGTTCACGCTCCCCGAGGTCGGGGCATGACAAACTTATTATTAGAGCCTAAGGTTTTAAAGTGTCCTAGGATGTCTCGAAGCCATGTCTAGTAGAGTCCTTCTTATCGGTGTGTTGTTGACCATATCTATAATTAGGAGGCTACTTGGGCATTTATGAATATCACCCTTCTCTGATACTCTAGATCGTGCGGTAGAGCTAGAGGTAGGAAGTTAATTTTCTCGTCATGTCTCATTTTCCAGATGAGTAACCCGCGAGTTCGAGACACCGAGGAGGGATTGAAAGAACTAGTTGCTAGGGAAAGTTCCCTTGTTCCTATTAATGTTCCACGCCACTGAATCATGTGGTGAGGGCACCTAAGAAACTAGAGAGGATTGTTGGCAACAATAAGCTGGAATGTTTGATTTGTAAGAAGAGCCACTTGTGTTTATGTTGGATGACTCTTGAAATATGTTATCATTCTGGAAAGAGGGGGCATAAAAAGAATAAATGCCCTAGGTTGGGGACACCCATCCCTGTCTGCCTGATGTACAAGAAGGAAAATACGGCATCATGTCGTGAGTATGCTGAAGTACGTGTTAGGGGTTGCAGGCCTGGGTAATTCCAAGGGCCCACACAGCAAACATGTACAGAGATTGTTACTCCTGCGTGAAGGCTTGGAGGAAGGATAAGGGGGAAGCTTATGATCTATGCAAAAGAAGGGTAAATATCAAGTCAGTGGGGCGAGTCAGTTTAACGGACCTCATCCCCATTGTGTGAAGTGTAAGAGATATCATTCGGGGTATGTCACTATGGTACCAATGTATGTGGAGTCGAGGGGAATCACTTAAGGTACTACTCTGTCAACCCAAAAGCACCAAATAAGTCACTCCTTAGTACATCATTATGAAGACCTCATAATTTTCCTTGTTGTATATGTACATCCATATTGAAGAGCCTTCATAAACATGGTCTTAACAAGAAACTAAATCGCAAAACATTGCATGTACCTTCTCTTTGAATGAGACGCATTATTCTTGAAGCCACTTTATCACAAACTCTCTTGTTTAGAACCTCTTTTGGAATTGAGCTCTATATTTATTTCATTGAATTGAGTTATAACCGTAGGTTAACACTTCCCACTTGCATCCCCAAATTCTCAACAGGGGACTATACATGATGAATTTCTTATAGAACCTGTTGATTCAAATGGAGAACATCTGCTCACTTGTGCACGAACCATCATAATGTTTACCTACATGGAATTGAATCTAATGTAAGACAGCCTAGTGTTGAGATCCTTCTGGATCCACTCTCTCTCTCTCTTGTGTATGTGGCTTGTATGGTTAGAACGATCAATTTACCCCCTTTGTGAATGTTATCACAAAACCTTTTCATTGTCTGGTAACATAAGAGCATATATCAGCACCTATCATATGTGTACATGTCAATTGAAAAGGGTCACTTGTCTGCATAAAGATCCTTTGAAATTTGAGATTTTCACAAATTCATCATAGGAAGATCTTTTTGTTTGCCCATCTCAGTATGACTTTCATGTCCACTTATATCATTCCGCAGTAAGTAGCTCACTTTTTTGTATCCTAGTATTATAGTTGCCCATGATGTGGCCTAGTATTGCAGTTTGATAGTTATTATGGCAGAAACGTGTCTAGTTCATAACAAGTGTTCATTTTCTATTTACACCTATACAACATATTCTGACTGTGTTCCTAAGTAAGTAAGTTCATTGTGCTAGTTCCCGAAAATTGTTGGATAACCATGAGAGATCACATCTTCCATATATTGTTGTAACACTTCTTTTCTCATAAGGATCCTTGATAGGCTCTTTGTCAAGACCAAATACACTTTTGGGGTTATCATAGCATCATGTCTGTTTCTCATGTTTTTCCCCTTCCTTCGGTACCATATGGTAGTTTTCAAGTCATAAGACCCGTGGAGAACTCATTATGAACATTGGCAAGCCTTCATGATTATTTTATANTCCTTGATAGGCTCTTTGTCAAGACCAAATACACTTTTGGGGTTATCATAGCATCATGTCTGTTTCTCATGTTTTTCCCCTTCCTTCGGTACCATATGGTAGTTTTCAAGTCATAAGACCCGTGGAGAACTCATTATGAACATTGGCAAGCCTTAATGATTATTTTATAGTGTCTCCCTGGGTTCCGTTATCTTTAAACACTCGGCTTGTAGGATCATTTACTATGCCATTGTCATGTGGGGAGAGTTTACTATATTTAATATTCAACATCCCTGGGTGGATAAGAGTTTTTATTTGTCTTTCTCCCCGGAGCATCATATTAACTATTAGCACCTCTCTAACCAATAGGTGACTTAATCCCAATATTAGGATGTCCTAGCTACATGGCTTCACTCGTGTATGATTGGAGTTAAGTAGCCTTACCGCGACCTTTCCCTCCCCACTTCAGGTGGATGTTTCAGATTCTGGCACATATCATGAGCATATTGATTTGAAAGACAAGTTTTTTGTATCTCTAGTCCTCTCGTATAGGATAAACTATCGGGAATGGCTAAGCTGAATGATAATAATCTCACAAGTGTTCAACCTCTATTTCAACCTCGTGGGCTTTTGGCATAGACTCCTTGTGTTAAATATTGTTGAGAGCGTAACGCAACTTCAAGTATTTTGAAACCCCTATCACATTAATGTGCAAAAATCTTCTTATTTCGAGTTAAACTGATTTTCCCTACACTCGAGGAGGCGACTGGTGTAACGTACTTGGCTATTTCTCCTTAAGGCTTATTATTTCCGAACAAGGCCCATATGGAATAAAACAATTGTTATTGTCCCTTTATTAACTCATCGTCTTCCAAGAATAACGTATGCTAATGTCTTTATCCTCCCGATCATGCCACCCATGTATCCCATGTCTAAAATGACTGATTTCGTTTACATCTTAAGATCATGTAAATGGTTCCCACATTTCCAATGCCTACTAGGAAACTCTATACCTCATTTGTCGAATCAATGATATCATCACAGTGATTAGCCACATCAACACTATTGGTAGTACCCTTCATATCTCTTAAGATATAACCTCCTGAAATGCCCTACTCAGCATATTGGTCGATTCTTGAATAATTCTAGCTCAATCTTGAACCCCTTAATTCCTCTTTGTATTACATCTATGGGTGTTGAAGGTTCAAACTTGTCAAATAAAAAGCATCATATCATGATCAAACATATTGGGTAGGAAACTTTATGGTCATATTCATGCTAGCACATCTTAGAATAATTTTTGAAGGTCGCGTAAGGTTTAGTTTGGGTGTTTGACGTATAGATTTAGAGTTGAAGAAAGTGAACGGGTTATTATCAAGATTTTCTCCATGAATATATTGGATGAATTGTTAAGTAAGGTAAAGTAGGTGTAGTTCACATTGGGCCCTATGGAATCTTGAATGAAATGGGTCAACCTATGAGTATGACATCCTCCATCGTTGTTCTCCATGCACATGGTGTTTCATGTGTCTACGTCAAAAAAGATAGTTGGAAATACTTTGTCTATCATTCCGGTGGAAGCTATTGAGGGTGAAGTTAATGGATAATCGGCCTATGAGAGGTACCTAATTGTCATCCTTGTTAGATAAATCTGGGAGTTAGGATTACCTCTGTCAAGTGCTATGGCGCAGTCTATTAGTCGAGGAGGTCACCTCGAAGGCCGAGTGTATTGTGGAAAGAGAATATTTTCACTTGTTTGTGTATCAAATGATTGTGACTCGAAAGGTACTTTCTATGTGTTATGATTCAAATATGTACAATTGATGTCCAGATGAAACTTTTATTAATGTAATGTTGGTAGTGTTGAAATTTGTGTTATTGGAATATTGTGATGCTTTATTGATTTGTGTATATGTTGTTACGAGTGGTTTAGGTGATTCTCTAGCAGGTGGATTGGCCCAATTACAGAGGATACTCTGCCAAAATCTCTGAAACATTTGAGAGTTAGATAAAATTTGCGGGCTTGATATGTGTTGTGTTAGGTGTTTGGGGCGGACTCTAGTCCTTATTCGAGGATGAATGATCCTAAGCGGGTGAGGATGTAAGGCCCCATAAAATTTTCCCAAGGAATTTAAGGTTTCATGGCTGCGAGGTAGGCTAATGTTTTTAACGATTGGAGAAAACGAGCCGTGGTACAGATGTTTTGGGTTGTACAATGCATTGGGGAGTTGGAGGAAAATTGATGTAGAACATGGCATTTCTACGGTCCTTTATGCGACCGCAGAATTTCTTCACGGACCACAGATCCGCCGCGGAGTGTAAAAGAAGAGGGGCAAATTCTGAAAACAATTTTTGCTAGCCATATAATCATTCTGCTTGCCGCATAATGATTATGCTACCACAAAATTGCATCGCGGAATGGACCAGACCCAACCCACAATATGAAAATCATTTTGTGGCGATTCTGCTGACCGCATAACCATTCCGCTTGTCACATATCTATTTTGCTGGCCACATATCCGTTCTGCTACTATAGAATTGCACCACATAATTGACTTCGGGATCTTTTTTAGAAATTTTCCTACCCAACCCCATTTTGCTTAATATCCTTTGGGGCTCATTTTGAAGCAAATATTTGATGTTTTAGAGAGAAGTGAGAGTATCTTAGAGATAGAGGGAGAATACCTAGCAATTCTAATCATTAATCCTTGCCCCAATCTTTAAGATTCAAGGGTAGACACTCACTAGACCATCATCTACCCGGGTAAGACATTGTCCTAAAACCTTCATGCAATTGTTATGGGTTTAATTAGGTTATGGAATTGGAGATAGACCATGCATGTAACACTCGGTGGTAGTATGTGGTATTGTTGAACTATTTTGTGTAGTTTCTTATTGAAATTGGTTGAGGGAGGAAGGGATTACCATTGTAGAGATTTGTAATTAATTTGGCATAATAGGTGTTTGATAAAATTCCAAAGACACTTACGTCATGAGAATCCTTCTAATTATTATCCGATTTTTGCTATCTTCCTATAGATTTATATTGCTAGTGGTGTTGGGATATTGTAATAACTTAAAGAAAGCTCAAGAAAGATATGTTGGCTAAATGTTTCTCTCAGAATTGAATTCCATGATGTTCTCATGAGTTTCAAGTATGGTTGGCCCAGGTTCCTAATTCTCATATTCCAAGTTATTCCTTATAAATTTGATTATCCCAAGTAAGCAAAGTGTCGAAAGATGAATGTACTCAAATCATGTTCGAGTTACTCCTATCTATTCATGATCTCCTTCAGGAATGTGTTCAAGTATGGTTTATATGTTAAAGCGTTATAACATCAATTCGTGTTCAAATGAATGTCCATTATGCATAACTTGGAATGAATACTTAATGTGCCTAAAACTCCTATTGTTCATTTTATCAAACACTAGGGTTTATCAAACAATAGCAAACTCAGATCTAGATACACCCTAAAACATCAGTGTGTATCAGTTGCATGACACAAACTTAGACACAGACCCATATCAGGCCTGAATGGGGGACTAACTTACCCAACAATGCAAAACTTAACCACACGAGTAACAAACTATAAATGGGATTAATTAAACAACTTTTGAAGTCTGCACACTAAATTCTCAAAGCCATAACTAACATCAGTTCTCTCTAAAGCATATTCACAAGTTCATAGGGCATACAAAAGGCAGGTTCATGCTTGCATTTTTCAGAAGCTAAGGTGACAGGATTGACCATCATAGGATAACAAACTACTTCAAGTAAAGTTTCAAGCAAAGAATAGTCTAGAATTAGCATAAAGAACTTCGGACATGAGAGTTCAGTGGAATCATAGACAGGAAACCAATAAAGTACAGTCCTCGCATGAAGATGTCTAGCATGAGAACCTAATAAAAATGGAATAACCAAATAGGTTGGTGGACATGGTCTACAAACAAACATTAATTGAGCATGAAGAAACTCAAACATGCAAATACTCGTCATAATACAAAAGCTTCAACAACACCAGAACTCATAGTAGGCAAGGATACCTCAAGAACTGGATTATCAGACCACACATAGGAGAAAAGGCTCGATATTGCATTCTTTAACTTGTAAGCCATAGGTAGGAGTAAACAACATAGCATTAAACTAGGCATGGAACACACATTAAAGTTACAATTAGTAGGGTAACACATTTTAGCTAACATACTTGAGAATTGACTTTAGTACAGTATTAAATTTCACAGGAACTAGAGCACATGAATTAGTCTGTCACGAGAATGCAAAATAAAATAAGGATATCATATCAGGATGAGCAACATGTATAAACATTCAGACACATAAAAACACACCAGGCTAGACATGCTCGAGGTTGTGAGAATCATTCATGCTGAGCACATACCATATACATACATCGAAGGTAGAAATTAGGCAAGTTCAGAGCCATAAAATAGTAGGGTAATATAGTAGCATATTGGTTCAAAAAGGTTTAAGTGGCACAGATGTACAGATCATGAATATAAACGAACGATAATGAAATTTCTAGGGCCAAAGACACTTACCAGTTGTAGATGAACAAACAAACAAGTAAAAAGAAGCAGTCCTAGTAATATTCCAATCGTCAATAGCAAAGAACAACAAAACCCCAAAATCCCAATGCATCAGACTTCCCAAGGGTTTGAAGTGAACCCCAAGTAGTGCTCGCATCGAGAAAGGGCAAAAATATAATTCTGATGGCCTTGGCTTCCAGCAGGCCAAGGTATCAAAATAAAGAACAATAGGAGTGAGAGTGAGAGAGCAATAGCAGTAGTTTTACGTGGTAATCATTGCATTAGTCGCTAAGACTTAAAGGGGAAGAAGGGAAGGGGGTCTAGTAAGATGCATTGTTAACGTATACATTATGTGCCATTTTCATTGGCCTTGTTTGTACATGTTGTTTCAGTTACTTTATATTATGTATTCCACGCATAGTTTATATAGCTCACTTAACCCTAAAAGAAGTTTTAAACGATGTAAGCATAACGAGACTTGAAAATGTGAATCTATGGGATGTTTCATAGTTTTTGATGTACTTCATATGCCTCTTATTGAATTACCATGATTTCATATGTTGTTCTGTTTGCCTTACATGCAAGTACTATTCTACATGTACTCACGTCCCTTTTGCCGGGGGCGCTGCATCTTTTAATGGATGCTGTTATACTTCTATAGGATGATATGGATCTTTGATAGGAATCTTCCGCGCAACAGATTATGGTGAGCCTGCTACAATTCCAGTGGGCATTCAAGTCTAGTTGGTTTTATGTACTTAGGTACCTATTATCATAGAAGCTCCATGTACATTGTGGGTCATGTACTTAAGTTTTGAGTTTCGTCATATATTTATGTTCATAGTATTTACAGCTATTTACAAAGCTGTTTAACCATCATGAGAAATACATTTACAGGCCATTGAGCTAAATGCATTCAATATGAAAGTCAAGATTTAATTATGTTTTGATAAATCATGCATGAGTTATGATGGGAGGTTGATGTAACGTAGGCTTGCTCGACTGGATTCACTCCGTTGAGCGCCGGTCACGCTCCCCAAGTTCGGGGCATGACAAACTTGGTGTCAGAGCATGGTTTAGGAGTCTTAAGTTGTCATGGAGCTGTGTCAGTAGAGTCCCTCTTATCGGTGTGTTGCCGGCCACACTTATAATGGGGAGGCTACAATGACATTTGGGAAATATTTCTCTTCTTCTATCCTAGATCGTGCGTTAAGGATCTGAGTTAGGCTCCGAGTTCACTTGTTAATATCAAGGAATGTTTGCACATCGTGTTATGAAATGATAAAGACCTAAGGATTAAAAGAATGACACACATGACAGGCACAATGCGTGAGGTGCCCAATTGTCCTCGTAATGGAGGAAGGAAAAGTCAAGGATACGACCAAGGTAAGCAAGGTCATACAGTTAGCCTCGAGATGATATGGTGCAATGTGGTGTTATATATATGTTGTTTAGGATTGATTTCTAGAATTGATTGGTGG
Source organism: Nicotiana otophora (assembly GCA_000715115.1). Taxonomy (NCBI): domain Eukaryota; kingdom Viridiplantae; phylum Streptophyta; class Magnoliopsida; order Solanales; family Solanaceae; genus Nicotiana; species Nicotiana otophora. Next base: position 24,763 of record AWOL01S0025085.1, read on the forward strand.
ATAGGCCTAGTTACAGGGGAGACTCTGTCAAAATTTCTGAAACATTTTGGAGTTAGTCAAATTTGGGGTCTTGAAATGTTTGAAAGAAGAGTCTAGGTATGTTAGGTGTTCGGGCGAACTCTACTCCTCATTAGAGGACGAATGATCCTAAGTGGGTGAGATTTTAAAGTCCCGTTAAAAATTTCCTAATGATTTAAGATTTTAAAGTGATCCAACGGTATTTGGGAATAACGTATTCGAGTATTAAAAGAGATCCATGGGATAGAACCACATCATTTTGAAATGCATATATATGTTTAATGTGTGTGAACATACTAAGGAGTTTTGTGAATGGCAAGAACTTGTGTGAAGCAAGTTTGATAGATTAAGTGGAAAGGATGTCTCAATTCGCACACCATCCTATTTCAAACGCATGCTGGTACCATACTATAAAGACTTAGGAGGTGATCTAGTTTCCAACGCATCAAACTGCTCATCATTTGGATATTTCTACAGAAAGTTATGGCCATTTTACATGACCTATGTCATATGCAGACAGATGTGCGGCCGCACATATTTGAGAGTTTCATGCCTTGTGTGCGTGACCAGCTGCGCGGCCACTTGCCCAGGTGCATGGTCGCGCATGTAGGAGACCATTAAATAACCCCAAGGCCGGGTAGAGAGAGGGGTTAAGTTATTTTAGATCTAAAACCTGATATTTTTAGAGTGAGAGAGTGCCCTGGAGTGAGAGAGTGATCTTCAACAAATTATCCTTCGATTCTTTCTCAAATATTTGAAGATTAACAAGGAAATCTCAAAAGATCTTAACTCAAGAGGTAAGATTCAAAACCCAAGTCTTCAATTTCACGTTTGGGGTAAAAGATGGATGATTGGGAGTAAGACTCTTGGGTGTAAGAGTATTATTTATATATGCTTGTACCAATAAGGTTTGTGGGAAGATTAATGAGCTAAAATAAGTAAAGATTGGGTTGTGGAATGAAAGAAATCTTGTAGCCAAATTTGCACACCTAGTGTTTGATAAAATGCTCAAATGAGCTGAAACCATGAATATCTTCCTAATTTGTGTTCAATTTTGTTATGTTTCAAAATAGATTGGGATTGCTAGAATTTCTGGAACGTTATAGTAATTTAAGGAAAGATCAAGGAGAGGTATGTTGGCTAATCATATGATGTTATCCTTCGGTAATTTCCGGATGCTCTTATCATGTGATGTTATCCTTCGGGTATGTGTTCAAAGCATGAGTTGGGTATAAATATATTATGACTCCAAGTAGTGTTTCAAGTGAAGCCTATTATGCCAAATTGTGTAAGAAGTCTCCACGTGCATAAGACTCTTAATTGCTCATAGGTGTACTAAAAGTTGTGATTAGTGATTCCTTATTGTCGGTAATCTATATAGATGGTTAAAAGTGAAAGTAGTGAGTTGGGGATATAAAGTATGAAGTAGTGAGTTGGGGATATAAAGTGTGAAGTAGTGAGTTGAGGATATAATGTGTAAAGTAGTGAGTTGGGGATATAAAGTAGTGAACACCGTAAATGTTCACACTTTATAGATGATGAAAGAATCAAGACATGGCTGGAACACATTGTTCATTATGTGCATAAATATTGTTGGGGCATTATTCAGCCCAAATGACATCACTAGAAATGGGTATTGACCATACTGAGTCCTGAAAGCAGTCATCGGGAATTTTGATTTATGAATCTTCAACTGATGATACCCTGACCTCAAATCAATCTTTAAGAACACTCTAGCACCCTGAAGCTGGTCAAATAAGTCATGAATGAGTGGTAGTGGCTAACTTTTCTTGATTGTAAATTTGTTCAGCTGCCTATAGTCAATACACATCCTCATAGAGACGTCTTTCGTCTTCATAAATAGAGCTGGAGCACCCCAAGGCGAGATACTGAGTCAGATGAAACACTTATCAACCTACTCCTGAAGTTGTTCCTTTTACTCCTTTAATTCTGTTGGTGTCATACGATATGGTGCAATAAAAATGGGCTGAGTGCCCGGCACCAAGTCAATACCAAAATCAATATCCTTATCGAGCAGCATGCCCGATAGGTCTACTGGAACACATATGGGAAATATCTCACCACTGAAACTGACTCAACGGTAGGAGTATAAGCACTGAATCCACCAGGCCTAGTAAGAAGATCAATATCTCAATCCCCCTAGTGTGGTCGCGGGCTTTCAGTCTAGATCATATCACATAGAAAACCATATATACATGATTACATGTACATAACCAATGAATATCAAATATCATACCCGTGGACCGATATAAATGACATGGTATGGTGTATGTAGGTGCAAAGTGTGCTATGATAACTCAAATTAGCAATTACATCACAAAAACAACAATTATCAAGTTACATCATGAGACTGGCCTCTATGTAACATTAAAAATGGCTCAATTAGGTCACAACGTGGTACAAATATGAGAAACATCACAACATATATCTTGACAATCTATTCAAGGAATTTCATTACCTAAGCACTATCCCGAGCATGGATAAACCCCCCGGTACATGCACATGGGCTAGGCTCCGCAAATGTGCACAACCCACAGCACGTAGATATCACAAATAACTCAGGCAACTAGTGCCTCAACCATGTTTTGGTAAGATACTTACCTCAATCAAGCAAAATCATTCCTCTAACAAGCCCATCCCGCGTGAATCAA
>AWOL01S0025085.1:33034-70768 GCA_000715115.1 Nicotiana otophora
GAGGCCCTTGGGAACCCATCCAAACATACAAATATATCTTAAAACATAACAAGAACCTTCTTGATGCCTCAAATAAAATAAAACAACATCAAAACCTCAAATCACACCTCAAGTTAAGCCTAATGAACTAATGCACTTTCATCTTTTCAAACTCATGCCAAACCATATCAGATCAACTCTGAAGGACCTCAAATATTACATGGAGGTCCCAAATGACACAACAGACCTATCCCAACCTGATATAATCAAATTCAACTCTCCATCAAACTTATTAACCTTCCAAACATTCTATTTTTCAAATTTCGCCAAACGACACCAAATCAACCTTTAAGAACACTCTAGCACCTTGAAGCTGGTCAAATAACTCATGAATGAGTGGTAGTGGGTACCTTTTCTTGATTGTAAATTTGTCCAGCTGCCTATCGTCAATACACATCCTTATAGAGACGTCTTTCGTCTTCACAAATAGAACTAGAGCACCCCAAGGCGAGATACCGATTCGGATGAAACACTTATCAACCTACTCCTGAAGTTGTTCCTTTTACTCCTTTAATTCTGTTGGTGTCATACTATATTGTGGAATAAAAATTGGCTGAGCGCCCGGCACCAAGTCAATACCAAAATCAATATCCTTATCGAGCAGCATGCCCGATAGGTCTACTGGAACACATATGGAAAATATCTCACCACCGGAACTTACTCAACGGTAGGAGTATAAGCACTGACATCCCGCACAAAGGCTAGATATGATCCATGAATAACTCACGTGCCAATAAGTACAATCCACCAGGCGTAGTCAAAAGCTCAATATCTCAATCCCCCTAGTGTGGTCGCGGGCTTTCAGTCTAGAGCATATCACACAGAAAAACATATATACATAATTACATGTACATAACTAACGAATATCAAATATCATACTCGTGGACCGATATAAATGACATGGTATGATGTATGTAGGTGCAAAGTGTTCTATAATAACTCAAATTAGCAATTACATCACAAAAACAACAATTAACAAGTTAAATCATAAGACTGACCTCTATGTAACATCAAATATGGCTCAATTAGGTCACAGCGTGTTACAAATATGAGAAACATCACAACATATATCTTGACAATCTATTCAAGGGATTTCATTACTTAAGCACTACCCCGAGCATGGATAAACACCCCGGTACAGGTACATGGGCTCAGCTCCGCATATGTGCACAACCCATAGCACATAGATATCACAAATAACTCAGTCAACTAGTGCCTCAACCATGTTTTGGTAAGATACTTACCTCAATCAAGAAAAATCATTCCTCTAACAAGCCCATCCCGCGTGAATCAACCTCCGGACGACCAGAATATAGCCAAATTAACTAAATATAATCAATAAAAGCCATTGGAATTGATTCCTAATAATAAAGCTAAGATCTTTAACCAAAATCAAATAGTCAACCCAAAAGGTCAACCCCAGGCTCGTGCCTCGAAACCCGAACATACTCACAAATTCCAAATACCCATTCGATTAAGAGTCCAACCATACCCAATTCATCAAATTCCAACAACAAATCGTCCCTTAAATCATCAAATCTCTATCTCACATAACATAGTCCAAAAACCCCCAAATCCCAACTTAAATTCATGAATATTATGTTTATTAATCAATGGGAAATCAATATCTATCATCAAAAGTGATTGAATTTCAATTAGCCCTTAAATTAGGAAAAGCACTCTAGAGATCGCCTTGGACCGAGCTTCGCAAAAACAAAAATGAGAAAAACACTCAAACCCTCAATAATATAGAGTCTACCTGCAAAATTGCATCTATGATCCATAACAACGCACCTGCGATATCATATTTGCGGTCCAAATCACGCACATGTGAACTCCACTTATATCCAGATCTACCGCTTCTGCGGACATACTCCCGCACCTGTGGAGCCCTTCCACATCTACGGTCCATGCTGCTTCAGCCAAACTCCGCTTTTGTGGACTCCTCCTCATAGAAGTGCATCGGCTTCTGCCGAATTCTATGAACCTCCCATGGTAAAGCTAACACTGCACTTGCACAACAAAAGTTGAACCTGTGTCTCTGCATCTGCGGTCAATCGCACCGCAGGTGCAAAAGCGCCAAAAGTCAAAAGCTTCAGCAATTACACCAAGTCCCAAAATGGCCCGAGCTCTATCTAAAACACCCCCTGAGCCCCCCCGAAACCCGTCCTAACATACAAATAAATTTTAAAACATAACAAGAACCTTCTCGAGGCCTCAAATAAAATAAAACAACATCAAAAAATCAAATCACACCTCAATTAAAGCCTAATGAACTAATGAACTTTCATCTTTTAAAACTCATGCCAAACAATATCAAATTAACTCTTATGGACCTTAAATATTACATGCAGGTCCCAAATGACACAACAGACCTATCCCAACCTGATATCATCAAATTCAACTCTCGATCAAACCTATTAACCTTCCAAATATTCCATTTTCCAACTTTTGCCAAACGACACCAAATCAACCTACGGACCTCCACATTAACATCAGGACATAGGACTGAGTCCAAAATTACCATACGAAGCTATTGGATCCATGAAAACCCCATTCCAGAGTTATCTACGCAAAGGTCAAACTCTGGTAAACTCTTTCAGCTTAAGCTTCCAATCTTGGGACTAAATGTTCCAATTCACTACAAAACATCACCGAAGCCAAACCAACCACCTAGCATGTCACGAAACCTAAAAAACACAGACCTAAAACACCAAATAGGGGAACGTGTGTAAAATACTCAAAACGACAGGCCAGGTCATTATATCCTCCCCCTCTTAAACAAGCGTTCATCCTCAAACGAGTCTAGCATCATAATTGGAGTCTCAAAACAATGTGAGGATATCTGCTATGCCTCTCCTGCTCAGTCTCTTACGTAGCCTCTTACACTAGCTGACCTCTCCAATACACCTTCACTGATGCTATATTCTTTCCTCAATTTCCGAACCTGCCGATCCAAAATAGCCACCATCTCCAAATCGTAAGTCAAATCCCTATCGAAATGCACCGTAGTGAAGTCCAAAATTTGTGACGCATCACCATAATACTTTCAGAGCATCGAAACATGAAATATTGAGTGAACCCCTCATATATTAGGTGTCAAGGCAAGTCTGTAGGCAACCTCTCCCACTCTCTCAAGAACATCAAAGGACAATATACCTAGGGCTCAACTTGTCCTTATTCCCGGACCTCATCACACCCTTCATGGGTGGAACTCTAAGTAGAACCTTCTCCCCCACCAGATATTCAATATTACAAGCCTTCATGTCATCATAACTCTTCTGCCTGTATTTAGCTATACGAAGCCACTCCTAAATCAACTTCACCTTCTCCGAAGCATCCCAGATCAGCTCAATTCCTTACAGCCTAGCCTCCTTAGGCTCAAACCAACCAACTGGAGAACGACATTTTCACGACCCAATTCCATATCAGGTCATGATGGCATCCAACACTGTTGCTAGAGAAGCCAACAGTGATCAACCTAATGAACATGTAGAAACTTGTTTTCCTTAATTTAAAAGATTTAATGAGAATAGATTTATCTTAATAAATGAAAGTAGCTAGAAGTATTTACAACCATAGGAACAAAACCAAAATCACAAGTTTACTAATGTGTGCCAAGATCTAGTGTCACAAGTATCTGGGCAACTAGCAGAATATACAAAAGGTGTCTACTCTACTGTCAGAAATAGAATAGACAGAAACAAAACAAAAGAGAGACTCCAGCATGCTGCTGAACGGCTCGGAATGACAGCTCACCATGAAATCTCAAACCAGGATCATGTATGCACACCGGACGGATATCCAGATGCATCTGCCTCAGATCCTGCACAGTTAAGTCCAGAAGTGTAGCATGAGTACATAAAACAATATGTATCCCGTAAGTATTCAGTCTAACCTCGAAGAAATAGTGACGAGGGGTTTGACTTTGACACTTACTAAGGCTAATGATAATAAGTCAAAAATTTGACTAAGCACGGATTACAAGGAATATACTAAAACTCAACAACAAGAGTTGATAAATATTCTTTTTCACAATCATTAAATCCCAAATTTATCTTTCATCAAACATTGAAGCAATATTAGTTATGTAAAATCCCAAGAGTTTATCATGTGCAAATAATGCCGAGGTCGTACGACCGGAACCAACATAATAATATTTAAACTGTGCAATGACGAGGGTCGAACGGCGCGAACCATAGATGCATCTATCTGCTACCGAAGAGTTTGGCCTGCTCCACAAATAGAAAACACTTTAAGGAAAACACAAGTTTTTCAATAACAGGCAAGTGTTCTATTCACGACCTCAAATAAGTGAAACTTATACCTTTGGAATTCTTTAACAATTTCTTTTTTGGAAATATGATTTAAGAAATCCAATTAACAAGTAAGGGTGCAATCATTTCAAGTATAGTATGATATGGGTCGTAGACTACCTGGACTACAACATAATTAGTAGCTACGCACGGACTCTCATCACTTCGTACATACGTAGCCCCCCACAAATAGATGCACATACTAGTTAATTCACCTATGGGGTAATTTCCGTCTTAGAAGGTTAGAAAGGAGACTTACCTCGCCTCAAAGCCTACTTTCCGGTTAAAGAATGCGCTCACACCCTCAAGTCGGTGCCGAATCAATCCAAACTAATCAAATAATATACAAACTAATCAATACATACTCAAGAATTTGTATTCCAACTTTTAAAGAGGTTAACCAACCTTAAAAACAAGATTCTATGAATTCACCCCCCCGGCCCACGTGCCCGGATTCCGGAAGTTTTCGAAGAAGGTTGTTACCCATAACCTTAGGAACATAAATATATGATTTTCACTAAGTTCCATAACCATTTTCGTGGTAAAATCCCATTTTTATTAAACCCTGTGTTTTTCATCTAAACCCATGATTTCTACCAATTGTCATGTTAAAATCCACTCTTAATCTATGTATTAAACTCACATTAAGTAGCAATTACTTACCTCATAAAGCTAGGTTGAGATCCCCTCCTTAAAAGCTCTCAAATCGCCCAAGAGTGGAAGAAAATGTGATACAAATGGCCTAAGTACCATATTAAATAAACCCTCACTGCCCAGCGACTTTCACACTTGCGGTGCTTTGGACCGCATCTGCGTCCCGCACCTGCGGCAATTTTATCTTAGGTGCGCCTTTCCCTCACCTAACCAGGCTCCACATCTGCGGACAAGGAGGTCCACTTCTGCGAGCCTAACCGCACCTGCGACCATGGCTTGAGCGCAGGTGCGCCCAATCTTCTGCATCTCCTGATTCTGGGCTGCCCTCCATTTCTCACTTTTGCAGCTCGTGGCTCGCACCTATGAGGCCAGCTGCAGGTGCGATTATGACAGATCTGGGAGCTTAGCTGTTGCTCCAAGCTCCCAACTTGGTCTAAGCGTCGTCTGATTGATACTCGGCACCCCAGGGCCCCGCCTGAACATACCAACAGGTTTTGAAACATAAAATGGACTTGCTCGAACTCACAGAACGCCAAAATAACATTAAAACTAAGAATCACACCCCAAAACCAATTGAATTAAATTTATGAACTTAAAGTTCTTCTATTCACTCAAAATGCGCCGAACCGTACTTAGACTACTCGGATTGACACCAAATTTTGCGTGCAAGTCTTAAATGACATTACAGAACTATTCCTTATCTCGGAATTCTATTTGGAACTCGATAACACCAAAACCATCTCCAAACCAAATTTAAATAACTTCTAAAACCTTCAAAGAACGAACTTTCACTATTAGGCACCGAAACGCTCCCGGGTCATCCAAAACCCGTTCCGAGCATATGCCCGAGTCCGAAATCACCATACGAACCTATTGGAACCTTCAAATCCCGATTCTGAAGTCGTTTACTCAAAACGTTGACCAAAGTCAACCTTAGCCTTTTAAGGCCAACTTAAGGAACTAAATGTTCCGATTTCCACCCGAAAGTTTCCAAATCCTCGAACTAACCATCCCCGAAAGTCGTAAAACACTAAAAGCACATACGGAGAGTCTTATTTAGGGGGAATGAGATTCTAGAAAGCAAAACTACTGGTCAGGTCATTACATTCTTCACCTCTTAAACAAACGTTTGTCCTCGAACGGGTCTAGAATCATTCCTGGAATGCTGAGCAGGTAAGGATATCTGCTCCGCATGTCCTCCTCAGACTCCCAAGTTGCCTCCTCGACTGGTTGGCCCCTCCAATGGACCATCATCACGGAAATCCTCTTGGATCTCAACTGGCGATCCTACCTATCAATAATGGCAACTGGCTCCTCTTCATAACCCAACTCTCATCTAACAGAATCGTGCTGAATTCTAACACATGTGACAGGTCGGGATGATATCTCCAGAGCATAGACACGTGGAAAACTGGATGAACTCCCGATAGGCTGGGAGGCAAGGCAAGCTCAAAAGCAACCTCCCCAACTCACCTCAACACCTCAAATGGGCCTATTAACCTTGGGCTCAACTTGCCCTTATTCCCAAACCTCATGATACCCTTCATCGGTGAGACTTTCAAGGGAACCTTCTCGCCCACCGTAAATGATAAGTCATGCGCCTCCCGATCCGCGTAAGTCTTCTATCGGGAATGTGTTGTGTGGAGTCGCTCCAGAATCAACTTTATCTTTTCCAAGGCATCCTTCACCAAATCAGAACCATACAACATAGCCTCGCAGGACTCAAACCATCCAATGGGAGAACGACATTGCCGAATATATAAAGCCTCAAATGGAGCCATCTCGATGCTAGACTGGTAACTGTTGTTGTAAGCAAACTTGGCCAGAGGCAAGAATCGGTCCAACTGCCCTCCAATGTCAAACACACATGCTCTGAGCATGTCCTCCAATATATGAACTGTCCGCTCCGACTGACCATCGGTCTGCAGATGAAATGCCGTGCTGATCTCTATGTGGGTCCCCAACTTACTCTATACCGCTCTCCACAAATGTTAAGTAAACTGAGGACCTTCGTATGAAATGATGGAAATGGGCACACCATGCAGCCGAACTATCTCCTGGATATAAATCTGGGCCAATCTCTCTGAAGTATATGTTGTCATCACAAGAATAAAGTGTTCCAAATTTGTCAATATGTCTACAATAACCCAAACTGCATCAAACTTCCGCAAAGTCCACACCAACCCAACTACGAAGTCCATAGTGATGCGCTCCCACTTCCACTCAAGTATGCTCATTTGCTGGAGTCGGCCTCCTAGCCTCTGGTGCTCATACATAACCTGCTGGCAATTTAGGCATCTAGCCACATACTCAACTATGTCCTTCTTCATCTGCCACCACCAATAATGCTGCTTCAGGTCACGTTACATCTTCGTAGCACCTGGTTAAATGGAATATCAAAAACTGTGTGCCTCCTCTATGATCCTCTCCCTTAGTCCATCGACATTAGGAACACATAGACGACCTTGGAGTCTTAGAACACCATCCTCGCCAATAGATACCTCCTTGGCACTACCCTGTAGTACCATCTCCCTGAGAACCATCAAGTGCGGATCATCAAACTGTCGAGCTTTAATCTGCTCCAATAGTGAGGACTGGGCAACAACGCAAGTAATAACTCGACTTGGCTCTGAAATATCCGACCCCACAAGTCTGTTAGCCAAGGACTGAATATCCATGGCTAGTGGCCTCCCCTCAGCTGAAATGAATGCCAAGCTACCCATACTCTCTGCCTTCCTACTTAAGGCATCCGCGGCTACATTCGCCTTGCCCGGATGATAAAGAATGGTGATTTCATAATCCTTCAGTAACTCAAGCCATCTACGCTGTCTCAAATTGAGATCCCTTTGCTTGAATAAAAGCTGCAAGCTGCGATGATCAGGGTAAACTTCACATGACACCCCATAAAGATAATGCCTCCAGATCTTAAGAGCATGAACAATCGCGGCCAACTCCAAATCGTGCACGTGATAATTCTTCTCATGGTGCTTCAGCTGATGCGAACATATGCAATAACTCATCCCTCCTGCATCAATACACAACCCAAGCCAACACGCGAAGCGTCGCAATACACAGTATACATTCCCAAACTGGAAGGCAATACTACGACTGGTGTGTAGTCAAAGTTGTCTTGAGCTTCTGGAAGATCATCTCACAATCATTGGACCAACGAAACTGAGCACCCTTATGGGTTAATCTAGTCAAAGGTGCTGCAATAGACGAGAAGCCCTCCACAAACCGGCAATAATAACCTGTTAACCACAAGAATCTCCTGAACTCAGCCGCCGAAGTAGGACGAGGCCAACTCTGAACTGTCTCAATCTTCTTGAGATCCACCTTAATACCCTCGCATGATAACACGTGCCCCAAGAATGCCACAGAATCTAACCAAAACTCACACTTGGACAACTTAGCATACAGGTTATGTTCCCTCAAGGTCTGACGCCCACTCTCAAATGATGCTCGCGCTCCTCCATGCTACGTGAGTAAAACAAGATGTCATCAATGAAGATAATAACACAGGAATCGATACAAGGCTTGAACACCCTGTTCATCAAATCCATAAATGCCGCTAGGGCATTAGTCAAGCCGAAAGACATCACTAAAAACTCATAATGGCCGTATCTAGTACAAAAGGCAGTCCTCGGAGCATCTGAGTCACGAATGTTCAACTGATGGTACCCCGATCTCAAGTTGATCATAGAAAACACCCTATCACCCTACAACTGGTCAAACAAATCATCAATACGCGGTAACGGGTACTTGTTCTTAATGGTGACTTTGTTCAACTGGCGGTAATCAATGCACATACGCATAGTCCCATCTTTCTTCTTCACAAATAATACTGGTTCACCCCAAGGTGATACACTCGGCCTGACGAACCCCTTTGCTAGCAACTCCTCAAGTTGTTCCTTTAACACCTTCAGTTATTTCGAAGCCATACTGTACTGTGGGATATATGTAGGCTGACTGCCTGGAGCCAAGTCAATACAGAAATCGATATCATGATCTGGTGGCATGCCTGGAAGATCAGAAGGAAACACATTGGAGAACTCCCAGACTACTGGTACCGAATCCACCGCCGGGGACTATGCAATAGTATCCCGAACATAGGCTAGATAATCCAAACAACCTTTCTCGACCAGGTGTCAAGCCTTCATAAAAGAGATAACCTAACTAGATATACTGACAGACGAACCATTCCACTCCAATCTAGGCAACTCTGGCATTGCTAAGGTAACAGTCTTGGCAAGGCAATCAAGGATGGCGTGATATGGACATAGCCAGTCCATGCCCAGGATGACCTCAAAGTCGGTCATATCAAGAAACATAAGATCAGCTCTAGTATCGTATCCACAGAATGTGACCATACAGGACCGATGGATCCGATCGACAATAATAGAATCACCCACAGGAGTGGACACATAAACAGGAGTGCCCAAGGACTCACGAGGAATATCCAAGAAATGAGCGAACATAGATGAAATATATGAATAGGTAGACCCTGGATCAAATAATACCGAGGCACCCCTATCGCAGACAGAAATAATACTTGTGAATAGGGCATATGAGGCTACAACATCTAGTCTGGTCGAAAAAGCATAAAACCGAGTTCGGGCGCCGACTGGCTGGCCCCCACCTGCCTGGCCTCCACCTCTAGGATGGCCCCTACCTGCCTATCCTCCGCCTCTGGGCGGCCAGACAACTGGTGTTGTAATCATGGGCCACTGGCCCTGCTGTACTGCCTTGCCCTGAAGCCTAGGGAAGAATCTCCGCACATGACTAAAATCCCTGCACTCGTAATAACCTCTCAATACTGTGATCTGCTGCCCTGAAATCAGGCCTTGATGGTCTGAATGCCCACCGGAATAACCCGGGAGAATGGGTGGGCAGCATGAACCCCCTGGCATGGAACTGAAATAAGCACTGGAAAAAACCTGATACCTGGGTTACCCACTGGAAGAACCCTGAATAGCTGGCGGGCGTTAAGAACTCTGTGGCATAGCACCGAAATAGGGTCGCGCTGGAATACCTCTAGGAGGTGGTGGTGCTGGATATGGGGGCCTGCTAGGCTATCCCCTCCCAAAATGACCTCTGCCCCCAGTTGGGGAACCTCTAAACTCTCCAGAAAAATGGGACCTCTTGTCCCGCTGCATCTGCACTCTACCCCACTGACGGTAACCCTCAATCCTCCGAGCTATCTCTATTACTAGGTGACAAGAAGTCCCCATCTCAACCTCCCGGGCTATAGTAGCCTGAATACCTGAGTGCAATACCACAACAAACCTCCGAACTCACTCCGCCTCAGTAGGAAGTATCATAAGTACATGGCGAGACAACTCATAGAATCTCGCCTCATAATCGGTCAGTGACATCTGACCCTGCTGGAGCTGCTCAAAATAAAACCGCAACTCTTCCCTCTAAGAGGGTGCAATATACCTATCCAAGAATATGCATGTTAACTGGTTCCAAGTCATGGGAGGAGAACCTGCCGTCCTGCTAAGAAGTTAAGACTGCCACCACCTACGGGCCCTACCCTCTAGCTAGAAAGTAGTGAAATCCACCCCGTGGGACTTCAATATCCTCATGTTGTGCAGTATGTCCCCGCACCGATCAATGAAGTCCTGGGGATCCTCATGTCGCTCACCTCTGAAGACAGGAGGGTGTGGTCTAGTCCATCTACCCAATAGCTTTTGTGGCTCGCCGGCCATAGCTGGTCTAGGCTCAGGTGCAGCTGCTGCAACTGGCTGGGCATCGCCCACGAGTACTGCACTCGAGGTCTAATATATGGTAGCCGCGTGTTCTAGAGCCTGAGCGGTAGGGGTCTGTGTTCCCCATCCCACTTGTGATGTGGCTGGGTCTGTTGGAAATAAACCAGCCTGGGTTATAGAATCCATGAACCGTAGCATACGGCCCATGACCTCCTGAAAGCCCGGTGCTGTCATGACATCGACCTCAAGACTCTATTAGGCATGCCCATAACTTGTGAGACCTACGTGAACCTAGCGCTCTAATACCATGTTGTCACGAACCAATTCCATATCAGGCCGCGATGGCGTCCAACATCATTGCTAGACAAGCCAACAATGATCAACCTAATGATTTCCCATGTAGCAATATTTTTTCCTTAATTTAAAAGATTTAATGAGAAACAGATTTAAGTTAATAAATGAAAGTAGCTAGAAGTGTTTACAACCATATGAACAAACCCAAAATCACAAGTCTACTAATATGTGCCAAGATATAGTATCACAAGTATGTGCGCAACTAGTAGAATATACAAAAGGTGTCTACTCTGCTGTCAGAAACAGAATAGACAGAAACAAAACAAAAAAGAGACTCCGGCATGCTACTGAAGGACTCAGAAGGGCAACGCACCATGAAATCTCTAACCAGTATCAAGTATGCGCGTCGAACGGATATCCAGATGCACCTGCCTTAGATCCTGCACAGCTATGTGCAGAAGTATAGCATGAGAACATAAAACAATATGTACCCAGTAAGTATCCAGTCTAACCTCGAAGAAGTAGTGACGAGGGATCGACTTTGACACTTACTAAGGCTAATGATAATAAGTCAAAAGTTTAACTAAGCATGGATTAAAAGAAATATACTAAAACTCAACAACAGGAGATGATAAATATCCTCTTTCGCAATCATTAAATCCCAAATTTATCTTTCCTCAAATATTGAAGCAATATCAGTTATGAAAAATCCCAAGAGTTTATCATGTGCAAATAATGTCGAGGTCGTACGGCCTGAACCAACATAATAATATTTAAAATGTGCATGTCTGAGGGTGGAACGGCGCGAACCATAGATGCATCTATCTGCTACCGAGGCATTCGGCCAGCTCTACAAATAGAAAGCACTTTAAGAAAAACATAAGTTTTTCTATAACAGTCAAGTGTTCTATTCACAACCTCAAATAAGTGAACTTATCCCTTTGGAATTCTTTAACAATTTTGTTTTTTGGAAATATGATTTAAGCAATCAAATTAACAAGTAAGGCCACAATCGGTTCATGTATAGCATTATATGGGACCTAGACTACCCTGACTATAGCATAACTAGTAGCTACGCACAGACTCTCGTCACTTCGTACATACGTAGCCCCCCACAAATATACACACATAATACTTAATTCACCTATGGGCTAATTTCCCTCTTACAAGGTTAGAAAGGAGACTTACCTCGTCTCAAGGACTACTTCCCTGTTCAAGAATGCGTTCACACCCTCAAGTCGGTACCGAATCATACCAAACTAATCAAATAATATACAAACTAATTAATACGTGCTTAAGAGTTCGTATTCCAACTATTAAAGAGGTTACCGAACCTTAAAAACAAGATTCTAAGAATTCACCCCCCCCAAGCCCACGTGCTCGGATTCCGAAAAGTTTCGAAGAACGTTGTTACCCATAAAATAGGAAAATTAATAATTGATTTTCACTAAGTTCTAGAACCATTTTTGTGGTAAAATCCCATTTTTCTTAAACCCTGGGTTTTTCATCTAAACCCATGATTTCTACCAATTTTCATGTTAAAATCTACCCACACTACTTACCTCACATAGCTAGGTCGACATCCCCTCCTTAAAAGCTCTCAAATCGCCCAAGAGTGGAAGCAAATGTGATAAAAATGGCCTAAGTCCCGTATCAAATAAACCATCACTGCCTAGAGACTTTCGCACTTGCGGTGCTTAGGGCCGCATCTGCGGTCCTGCACCTGCAGCAATTCTCTGGCATCTGTGCCTTTCCCTCACCTGGCCAGGCTTCGCATTTGCGGACAAGGAGGGCCGCTTCTGCAAGCCTAGCCGCACCATCGACCATGGCTCTCGCACTTGCACTCATGCAGGTGCCCTCCATTTATCGCTTCTGTGGCTCGTGGCTCGCAACTGTGCGCCCGCACCTATGGCTGGCCAAGCGCAGGTGCAATTATGGCATATGTGGAAACTTCAGCTGTTGCTCCAAGCTCCCAACTTTGTCCGAGCCTCGTCCAATTGACACTCGGGGCCCCCGGGGCCCCGCCCGAACATACCAACAAGTTTTGAATCATAAAACGGACTCGCTCAAGCTCTCGGAATGCCCGAAACAACATTAAAACTAAAAATCGCACACCAAAAACAATTGAATCAAACTTATAAACTTCAAGTTCTTTTCTTCACTCAAAATGCGCTGAAACATACTTAGACTACTCGGATTGACACCAAATTTTGCGTGCAAGTCTTAAATGACATTACAAAACTATTCTCGATCTCGAAATTCGGTTTGGACCTCGGTAACACCAAAACCCGCTCCAAAACAAATTTCAATAACTTCTAAAACATTCAAAGAACCAACTTTGACTATTAGGCGCTGAAATGTTCCCGAGTCATCCAAAACCCGTTTCGCGCATACGCCTGAGTCCGAAATCATCATACAAACCAATTGGAACTGTCAAATCTCCATTCCGAGGTCGTTTACTCAAAACATTGACCGAAGTCAAACTTAGCCTTTTAAGGCCAACTTAAGGAACCAAATGTTCCAATTTCCACCCGAACCTTTTCAAATTCTTGAACTAACCATCCCCGCAAGTTGTAAAACAGTAAAACCACATATGGGGAGTCTTGTTTAGGGGAACGGGGTTCTAGAAAGCAAAACTACCGGTTGGGTCATTACAGACCTCGCCTCCTTTATTAGGCCTCAAAATGAGCCATCTCGATACTCGACTGATAGTTGTTGTGGTACGTGAACTCTATTAACGGAAGAACCTAATCCCGTGAACCTCCAAAGTTAATGACACAGGAACGTAACATGTCTTGCAAGATCTGAATAGTGTGATCGGTCTACTCGTCTGTCTAGGGATGAAATGCTATGCTCAAATCTACCTATGTGCCCAATTCTCGCTGCTCTGCTCTACAAAATTACGATGTGAACTGAGTGCCTCAATCCGAGAAAATAGATACGGGCACACCATGAAGGCGAACAATCTCACGAATATAAATCCGAGCCAACTGCTCTGAAGATTATATATCACGACTGGAATGAAGTGTAATGAATTGGTCAGTTTGTCCACAATGACCCATACTACATCAAATATCCTCAAGGTTCGTGGAAGTCTAACTACAAAATCAATGGTGATACGCTTCCACTTCCACTCTGGAATGTCAAGTCTGTGAAGCAAACCACCCGGTATCTGATGCTCGTACTTCACATGCTGATAGTTCAACATCATGCAACATCATCAACAATATCATTCTCTATCCTCCTCTACCAATAGTGCTACCTCAAATCTGGAACATCTTTGCGGCACCCGGATGAATGGAATACTGTGAACTGTGGGCCTCCAAAAGTATCAAATCCCGCATCCCATCCACATTCGGCACACAGAACCGACCCTGCATCATCTCCAATAGTAACTTACTTGGAATCACCGTGTTGCACCATGTCCTCAGGACAAGCAAGTAGGGATCATTATACTGACACATTCAAACAAGAAAGACAGTGAAACCACGCAAACAAGAACCTGGCTGGGCTCCAAAATATCCAACCGATTGGCCAAAGCAGCAACATCCAATACTAACGTTCTTTCCCCTACTAGAATAAGCAAGACTCCCTATGCTCTTAACCTTCCAACTCAAAGTATCGGCCCCCACATTGGCCTTCCTGGATGTCAAAGAATTATTGATATCATAGTCCTTTAATAGTTTTAACCACCTCCATTGCCTTAAGTATAGATCCTTTTGCTTGAACAAGCGATGTAGACTCCTGTGATATGTGAACACCATATAAGACATGCCATAGAGATAGTGCCTCAAAATCATCAATGCGTGACAATGGCTGCCAAATCCAAATCATGTATAGTGTAGTTCTTCTCATGTGGCTTCAACTAACATGAAGCATATGCAATAACTCTACTATCCTACATTAATACACATCAAATGAAAATCCGCAAAGTATCACAATAAACTGTTTAAGAACCCGACATTGAAGGCAAAACCAGAACTGGAGCTATGGTAAAGACAGTCTTGAGCTTTTGAAAGCACTTCTCACACTAATCGGGCTACCTGAATTGGGCACCCTTCTGGGTCAATCTAGTCAAAGGTGCAGTAATGGACGAGAAACCCTCCATAAAACGATGATAATATCTGACGATACTAAGGAAACTCATGATCTTAATAGCAGAGGATGGTCTGGGACAACTCTGAATTTGTATGCCAATGTGGATGGGTTACTGGAGAGGATTCGTGTAGAGGCCCATAGTTCACAGTATTCCATTCATCCAGAACAGAACTGCTCTGATACCACTTTTGTCACGACCTAAACCGATGGGCAGCGACGGGCACCCGGTATATTACTTAACTGAGTACCAACATAACGTATCTTTTCGTATCATACTATCATAAATAACTGAGCCAGAGAGGCTGCCATGAGATAAGTAGAATACAACATGAAATACAAACTTATACAAAAGACATACGGGCCTATAATACCAAAATAACCACTCGTACACTGAACATAGGCCGACAAGGCCATATAATCTTTTACGTACATGACATCTGTCTACAAGCCTCTAAGAATACATATTTGTCATAAAGGTCAGGACATAGCCCCGCCATACTAAACAATACACGTCTAAATCATACTGACCAAACAAGCAACTCCGGAGCAAATAGAGCACACCAACACCTTTCGTTGAGCTAATAGCTTACTTGGACGACTCATAACCTGTCTATCGGGACCTACGGCCATGAAATGCAGCATCCCCAGGCAAAAAGGACGTCATTACAAATAATGTACTGAATATGTAAGGAATGAATATCAGTAAATAATAGACATGATAGAAACATGGAGTAAAAGACTCAACATGTAAATCTGAATAATTCTGTGAATCATTGATATTTACAATGCCATGAATATTCATATAAATTCCATACCATGCATGGGTATATGCGTTCATAACATCATCAAGCCTCTAAGGGCATCCCATCATATCATCTCGGCCACTATGGGCAAATCATCAACGTATACCAGCTGATCAGGTAGTGGTGCATATATAATGCCGTAACCTTTTTCATATCCCATATACATACACACACACACATACACACACACACACACATACACACACACATATATATATATATACACACATATATATATATATATATGTGTATATAACGTCATCTGGTCATGGGTCAATATGCATGTATAAATGTATGAAATGCATATGAAACACGTTAATAAGATTTCTCAGAATGTCATAAAAATAATATGCCTGTCGGATAAACTTTATCAAATATGTATTTTGTTAGACCCATGAACAGAAGATATAATAATAATTCACATGGGGAATCAAGAATATAGACACACCTTGTACTTCTATGAATAGAGTCATTTATGGAAGTTGTGCATTTGCTCGTTTCGTTCTTGTCGTATAGATCATGCCAAAAAGAAAGAAGGGATAGCCTTAACATACGGTATTGAGAAAAAATACGGTCCGAGCTATAATACCCGGTATTTATGGACTAGTAGCATACAAGGTACCATATGGCAATGATAGTAAGGTGTACATAGTGTATTAAAAGTGAGTAGTATTTTAAGTAAGTTGAGGTAATTCTTAAATTATGTGGATAATTGGGTAATTAATGACTTGTAGTGGGAGATTAGTTAAACAACTTTGGATAATATTAGACTGTCCCCTACGTGGCAGCAAGCCACCCCAAGAATTGTGATGCTTAGTCATTATATTATGTGGCAAGTCTTAAAGGACATGAGTCATATCCATTTAATAAAGAAGAGACATATATTCATTATTAAAGAACCTGAGTCATATCCCTTTAATAAAGAGAGTCACATATTCATTATGAAGAATCGTAAGTCAGAAACTCATTATTATATGGATGTGATAGGAATTCAGACGTAATTGTTTGTGTGTTACAAAGGTAAGTCACATAAGCAAGATAAGATCTTCAACAATTCAGAGCAACATGAGATTTTATAATTATAAGGGAGTACGGTGCAATCTTTCTCAAGAACATCATACGGATTTTTTCCATACTTTGATCCGCCGTTACGTGGTTCGTCGCAACATACGGTGTTAAAGGGATTGTCAAGAGAATCGGTTCAGGTATGTTAAGTTTATCCCTTCTTTCTTTTTGGCATGATCTATACGACACGCACGAAACGAGCAAATGCACAACTTCCATAAATGACTCTATTCATAGAAATACTAGGGGTGTCTATATTCTTGATTCCCCACGTGAATTGTTATTATTATATCTTCTGTTCATGGGTCTCAAAAAAATACTTATTTGATAAAGTTTATCCGACACGCATATTAGTTTTACGACATTCCGAGAAATCTTATTAACGTGTTTCATATGCATTTCATGCATTTATACATGCACATTGACCCATGACCAGATGGCATTATATACGCGTATATATATATATATATATATATATATATATATATGGGATATGGAAAAGGTTACGTCGTTATATACGTACCACCACCTAATCAGCTGGTATACGTTGATGATTTGCCCACAGTGGCCGAGATGATAGGATGGGATGCCCTCAGAGGCTTGATGCTCTGATGAATGCATATACCTATGCATGGTATGACATTTATACGCATATGCATGGCATTGTAAATATCAATGATTCACATAGTTTTTGCAGATTTACATGTTGAGTCTTTTACTCCATGTTTCTATCATGTCTATTATTTACTGATTCTCATTCCTTACATACTCGGAACATTATTTGTATTGATGTCCCTTTTGCCTGGGGATGCTGCGTTTCATGCCCGCATGTCCCGATAGACATGTTATGAGCCCTCCAAGTAAGCTATCAGCTCAGCGAAAGGTGTTGGTGCACTCCATTTGCTCTGAAGTTGCTTGTTTGGTCAGTATGATTTAGACGTGTATTGTTTGGTATGGCGGGGCTATGTCCTGACCTTTATGACAAATATGCATTCTTAGAGGCTTGCAGACAAATGTCATGTACGTAAAAGATTATATGGCCTTGTCGGCCTATGTTCAGTGTACGAGTGATTATTTTGGTCTTATAGGCCCGTATGTCTTATATATAAGTTGGTATTTCATGTTGTATTCTACTTATCTCATCGCAGCCTCTCCGGCTTAGCTATCTATGATAGTATGATATGAAAAGATATGTTATGTTGGTACTCGGTTGAGTAAGGTACCGGGTGCCCGTCGCGGCCCATCGATTTGGGCCGTGACATGTTGTTGAGCTCAGATAGAGCAGGATGTTTAGATTCCTGATATATTGCGCAACATTGGTATAGTGGTGTCCAATAGAGTTGATTTCATAGTGATTCAAATACATGGTTCTGCCAAGAGGTGGTGGCTCAAGTGTACGCGATTGCAATGACCAAACGTCCCCAGGCTTCCCGTTCGTGGATCCGTCCTTGCGACCGCAATGAAAAACGCGTTCCACCACACGACCTCACCTTCCTTCTACGTGAACGTGTCCCCACACTTGCGTTCACGATGAACAAACACCCCAGGGCTTTGCGAATGCATCCTTATCTTCGCGAATGCAAAGAGAAAAAAGCCACCTGCCAGGGAAGACTCTATGCGATTGCAACACATTCTTCGAGATCGCGAAGAGGGATACCATGAGCATAGGAATCAAAAGTTCTAACAAATGAAGAAATGGTATAAAACCCATCTGAAACACACCCGATGCCCCCGGGACCCTGGCCAATCACACCATCCAATCCCAATACACAATACGAACTTACTCAAAGCCTCAAATCACATCAAACAACACGAAAACAACGAACCGCGCTCCAATTCATGCATTCATGCCTAATGATATAATGAATATGTCTAAATGCAAAACTAACGGCGAACAAGCCTAAACACCTCGGAATGACCTGAACATTTCCATGCAAATCCGAAATGAACTAAATGACCTATTCCAATTCCCGAAATAACAATCCGAGCCCTATATCAGTAAAGTCAACCCTCGATCAAACCTATAAACCTTCCAAACCTTTAACTTTCCAACTTTCACCTATTTATGTCAAAACAACTTACGGGCCTCCAAATTCACATCCGGACATATGCCTAAGTCCAAAATCACTATTCAAAGTAACCGGAACCATCAAAACACTATTATGGGGTCATCTACACAAAAGTTAAATTCTGGTAAACTCTTTCAACTTAAACTTCCAACTTTGGGACTAAGTATCCCAATTCACTCCGAAACACACACGAAACCAAACCAACCACCCCGAAAAGACACGTAACCACAAATGAACATATAAGACACAATAAATAGGGGAACAAGGCTATAATACTTAAAACAACCGGACATGTCGTTACATTCTCTCCTTCTTAATAAACTAATTATGTCCTCGAACATGGCAAGAACCGTTTTGAAGTCATCAAATCACTAAATGAAATCACCAGACACATTCTCACGGGTGATCCCACATCACCCCAATATTCAAAATCCTAATAACACCACCTCAACTTAAGATTATTCCTTCCACCCATACTAATAAGTCTTAGAACCAAATTTCAACATCCAAGCACTTTACCAAAAAACCGATCTTCACATAAACACACTGTATCAACCGCAACCCGCCATAACAACTCATGCATAAATCAACAAGGTATAACCACATGATGAGACACATCACCTATCAGCCTATATAAACACCACCAGCCACAATAGCTGCCTATAATCCAACCCAGTACTGGTAACTATCTTTATATCAACTAGAACCTTGTTCTAAACATTCCTACAACTACAAATGATGTAGGAAACATAGAAATCTCATAAATACTCACCCAATCAACACGTGACACTGTCAAGATCCAAAATCTCACATGTCGTGATTGTGCCTATCTCATTACTAGGCAAGCCGACAATCTCAATAAATCACAAATTCATTTACGATTGAAAACATAATATTTAGATTTAATAGAAAATCCCATAAATACCGATAGAAATACAATCCCAAAACCCGATGTCACTGAATACATGAGCATCTAAATGATGACATAGTCTGACTAATAAAACACTGTCTGGAAATACAGAACAATACAAATAACTGAATGAAAAGAGAGTCAAGGTCTACGGATGCCAAGCAGCTACCTCGATAATCTCCAACAGTTATTCTCTGAAACCTAGCAGCCGTCGTATCCAGAAGTACCTGAATCTACACACGAAGTGTAGAGGAATATGACATCTCTATATTTACATGCCAATGTTCATGCTATATATGGTATACTATCAAAGAAGCATCACATACCCACACTCTCAGAGTACTTAATCACTTAGTACTGTACGGGTAGGTCCAGCTTAGGGAAGATCCATCCCTCAACATAAATAGCAACTGACAGTTAGTTACTCAGTACTGTATAGGCCAATCTATCCTAGATATAAATGAAAGAAGACAACTCCATGCCCTAGGAACTCCATCCCAGATGTAAATAAATAAGGCAACTACATGCCCTGGGAATTCCATCCCAAATATAAATAAATAAGGCTACTTCATGCCCTGGGAACACCATCCCAAATGTGAATATATATGGCAACTCCATGCCCAGGCAACTCCATCCCAAATATAGTATCCAATGCGCTCAATGTGTGGGGTGCAGACTACAGAGGGGCTCATTCAGCCCAAGCGATATAATAAGCCAGGTCCGGGCATAAATCAATAGAGCATGTTGCGGCGTGCAACCGATCCCATAAATATAACTCATAATCAGGCACTCGGCCCCACTCAGTCATTAACCTCTCCAGTCTCTCGGGCTCACAATATCATGAACATCAACCCGACAAAATGATATGATGTATCAATGAATGACAACAAAGACTGAGATATGATATGCAAATAATAGATGTGACTTAGTATAAATTAAATTTTTAAATAATTAATTCAACAACAACACGACCTCTGCGGTTCCCAAAAATATCAGCACGTAGTCTAAACATAAGCTTTAGAAATGTTACTTACCTCAAACCGTGTAATTCTTTATTCTAATATGCCCTTGCATCACGAATAACCTCTGAACGCCTCGAATGCAGTCACAATAATTTCGTTACAATCCACACAAATTATAGGAATTAATTCCATATAAAAATATAAATTTTCCAAAAAAATCCGAAATTCCATTCAAAATTGCAAGTGGGGCCCACGTCTCGGAACCCGACAAAAGTCACAATATATGAACGCCCATCCAACCACGAGCATACACATTTTACCAAATTCCAACATCAACTCAACCTTCAAATCTTCAATTTAACCTTAAGGGTTTTCACAGTCTTTTTCGAACTTAAAATACCAATTAAATGCTAAAAATAATTATAGATTTGGGAAATTTGAATGAAAATGAGTTAAGAACACTTACCCCGATGTTTCCATTAAAAATCTCCCGAAAATCACCTCTCCCCGAGCTCCAAATCGTCAAAAATGGAAAATGAGACGAACATAACATAAGTTCTGCTGCCCAGTCATTTCCACTATGCGATCGCGGACCAACGCACACGATCGCGAGAATAATTTTCCCCTGCCATAATTTTATCTTACGAGATCGAAGATCCCTTAACGCGATCATGAAGCACAGCTTCCTCCACCCTACGCGATCGCATAGCACAGCGCGTGAATTTTCCAATTGCCTCCTTCATTCTATGCGAATGCGGCTTAATCCACGTGCTCGCGTAGTACTGCTGGCCAACAGATTCACAATCGCGGACTTACCTAACCGATCGCATTGCACAAAAATTCAAGCTGTTCAATTTAGCCCGCGCGACCGCGGACCTTCTTACACGATCGCGTAGAAGGAAACTAGGCAGTGTACTAGAAGAACTTCAGCAAAACTCCAAGTCCAAAATTCGATCCGTTAACCATCCGAAACTCACCTAAGGTCTCCTAGACCTCAACCAAATACACCAACAAGTCCTAAAACATAATACAAACATAGTCAAAGTCTCAAATCACATCAAACAACGCTAAAAACATGAATCATACCCCAATTCGAGCCTAATGAAAACTAACAAATTCCAACTTGTACATTCGATGCCGAAACCTATCAAATCAAATCCGATTGACCTCAAATTAAGCACACAAGTCATAAATGACATAACAGACCTATTTAAATTTCCAGAATCCGATTTCCACCCCGATATCAAAAAGTCAATTCTCCGGTCAAACATCCAAACTTAAATTTCTTATTTTTGCCATTTCAAGCAAACTTTTACTACGGAGTGAGGCCGAGGGCTAATGGAACCATTCAGAGTTATTGGAACCATCAAAATTCCATTCCGAGGCCGTTTACACATAATTCTTCATTCTGTCAATTATTTCAACTTATGCTTTAAATCTTGGAACTAATTGTTCCAATTCATTCTGAAACCTCCCCAACAAGTCACATAACTATAATTGAACACAGAATAAGCAGTAAATGGGGAAACAAAGCTGCAATACTCAAAACGACCGGTCGGGTCATTACATTCCCCGTCTTAAACAAACGTTCGTCCTCGAACGGGTTTAGAATTATACCTGGAGTGTCAAATAGGTGTGGATATTTGCTCCGCATCTCCCACTCAGTTTCCCAAGTAGCTTCTCCGGCTGGCTGACCTCTCCACTGCACTTTCACTGAGGCTATGTTAATTCATCTTAACCGTCGAACTTGTAATTCCAAAATAGTAACCGGCTCCAAATCATATGTCAAATTAACATCCAGTTGAACTGTGCTAATGTCCAAAACATAAGACGGATCCCCGACATATTTACGGAGCATATATACATGAAACACTAAGTGAACACTCGATAGACTAGGCGGCAATGCAAGTTTATAAGTCACCTCTCCAATCCTCTCAAGTACCTCAAAAGGACCAATATACCGAGGACTGTACTTGTCCTTCTTCCCGAATCACATAACACCCTTCATAGGCGATGTTCTGAGCAGTACCTTCTCTCCTACCATGTAAGCAACATCACGAACCTTCCAGTCAGCATAACTCTTCTGTCTAGATTGTGCCGTGCGTATTCGATCCTAAATGAATTTAACTTTTTCCAAAGCATCCTAAACTAAGTCAGTACCCAATAGCCTAGCCTCACCCGACTCAAACCAACCTACTGGAGACTGACACTATCTCCCATATAAAGCCTTATACGGAGCTATCTGAATGCTCGATTGGTAGCTGTTACTATAGGCAAACTTTGCTAGCGGCAGAAACACCCACCAAAATTGATAACACAAGCGCGTAACATATCTTCCAATATCTGAATAGTGTGCTCGAACTGTCCGTCCTATTGAGGGTGAAATGTTGTACTCAACTGAACCTGTGTGCCTAAGTCTCGCTACACTGCTCACCAAAAATGTGATGTAAACTGCGTGCCCCTCTCTGAAATGATGGACATTGGCACATTATGAAGGCGAACAATCTCACGGATATAAATATCAGCTAACCACTCCGAAGAATAAGTAGTACCGACTAGAATAAAATGGGCGAACTTGGTAAATTTATCCACAGTCATCCAAATAGCATCAAACTTTTGCGAAGTCCGTGGGAGCCCAACTACGAAGTCCATGGTGATCTGCTCTCACTTCCACTCCGAAATTTCAAGTCTCTGAAGCAATCCGTCCGATCTCTGGTGCTCGTACTTCATATGCTGACAATTTAAACACCGAGATACAAACCCTACTATATCTTTATTCATCTTTCTCCACCAATAATGCTTTCTCAAGTTATGATATATCTTTGCAGCATAGGGTGAATGGAATACCGCGAACTGTGGGCCTCCTCAAGAATCAACTCGCGCAGCCCATCTACGTTCCGTATACAAATCCGACCCTGCATCCTTAACACCCCATCAACTCTAATAGTAACATCTTTGGTATCGCTGTGCTGAACGGTGTTCTTCAGGACAAGCAAATGGGGATCATCATACTGGCGCTCTCTAATGCGGTCATATAAAGAAGACCGAGAAACCACATAAGCTAGAAGCCGACTGGGCTCTGAAACATCTAACCTCATGAACTGATTGGCTAAAACCTAAACATCTGATTCAAGTGGTCTCTCACCAACAGGAATAAATGCAAGACTACCCATACTCACCGCCTTTCTACTCAAGACATTGGCCTTCCCGGGATGATACAAAATGGTAACATCATAGTCCTTTTGAAGCTCCAACCATTTGTGCTGCCTCAAATTTAGATCCTTTTGTTTGAATAAGTGTTGTATGATCCGGTGAGCTATAAATACCTCACAAGACACACTGTAGATATAGTGCCTCCAAATCTTTAATGCATGAATAGTAGATGCCAACTCTAAATCATGAACATGGCAGTTCTTCTCATGCGGCTTTGACTAGAGTGAAGCATAAGCAATTACTATACACTCCTGCATTAAGACACACCCAATACCAATCCGAGAAGCATCGCAACACACAGTATAAGAACCCGACACTGAAGGCAAAACTAGAACTGGAGTTGTGGTCAAGGCAGTCTTGAGCTTCTGAAAGCTCTTTTCACACTTATCTGACCACATGAATGGAGCACCTTTCTTGGTCAATATAGTCATAGGCACGGAAATGGATAATAAACCTTCCACAAAGTGAAGATAATATACGGCCAACCCAAGAAAACTCTGATTCTCAGTAGTTGAAGATGGCTTGGGCCAACTCTTAACTGCATCTATCTTACTCGAATCTACACAAATCCCTTGTCTAGACACCACGTGTTCCAAGAATGCTACTAAACTAAGCCACAACTCACACATGGTGAATTTGGCATAAAGTTTGTCCTCCCTCAGCCTCTATAGTACAATTCTCAAATGTTATACATGCTCTTCATGGCTACATGAGTACACCAGGATATCATCAATAAATAATATAACAAACGAATCAAAATACGGCCGGAATACACTGTTCATTAGGTGCATAAATGCTGCCGGGGCATTGGTCAGCCAAAAAGACATCACGAGAAATTCATAGTGTCCATAACGGGTCCTGAATGCCATCTTAAGAATATTCGAATCCCGAATTTCAATTGGTAATACACATACCTCAAATTAATTTTGGAAAATACTCTAGCTCTATGGAGTTGGTCAAATAAATCATCAATGCGCGTCAAAGGATATCTGTTTTTTATTGTAACTTTATTCAACTGCCTGTAGTCAATGCATATTTGCATAGAACCATTATTCTTTTTCACAAATAGAACTAGTGCTCTCCAAGCCGACACACTATCCCTAATAAACCCCTTACCAGGAAGTTCCTAAAGCTACTCTTTTAATGCTTTTCACTTTGCTAGTGTCATACGATATGGAGGAATAGAAATGGGCTGAGTGTCCGGCACCAAGTCAATACCAAAATCAATATCCCTGTCGGGTGGCATGCCAGAAAGATTTGCAGGAAACACATCTGCAAAATCTCGCACTACCAAAATAGAATGAATAGTAGGAGTGCCTGCATCAACATCTCTCACAAAGGACAAATAGGATAAACACACCTTCCCAACTATCCCTGTGCCCCACCCCATGTTGGCTGGGCGGATGGTGGAAAGCTTGTGCGGGAGCTGCAGCCTAACTTCTTTGCTCAACTGGACATCATGAAAGGCAGGTACAATGATTCTTCATATGACCTGAATCGACACGCTCAAAACAACCCTTCTCTGATAATGGCGGCAAGTACTAAGGTGGACCTCGAGAACCAGAATAACTACCAGAAGAACCTGGTATATATGAACCCTACACTAATGGTGCTCGATATGAACTCTAAGCGGTAAGTTCACTAAGAGATAACTAACTCGGTCGAGTAATATATGAACCATGGCTAGCTGATACACCATAAGGAGCTGAACGAGCCATCAGATTGGACCTATAAGGTCGACCGCGGCTGTGATAGGACTGTCCCCCAAAAGGAACACCGATGAAATTACTTGGACTGCGAGACCTCTTGGCCTCCCTCTACTCACGCTCCTGAGTACGGACCATTTCTAGCAGTCGAGCACTATCGACCACCTTGTCGAACTTAGCACCTGCTATATTCCATAAAGTCGTAACAAAACGAAACTGTTGGTTGAGGACATTAATGAACCTCCTAATAATTTGCCTCTCAGTGGGAACCAGCCAGACTACATGACGAGCCAAGTCTGAAAACCTCATCTCATACTGGGTAACCGACATGTCCTCCTGACAGAGCTATTTGAACTGGCTATGCAATTCCTCTCTATGAGTCTATGCAACAAACTTCTCCAAAATCAGAATTGAGAACTCATGCCACGAAAGCAGTGCTGCACCAATTGGTCTGCTCATCTCATAAGCCTCTCACCATCTGAAGGCTGCCCCAGTTAGCTGAACGGTAGTAAATGAGACCCCACAGGTCTCCAGAATACCCGGTGTACGAAGAATCTGCTGGCACCTATCCAAGAAATCTTGAGCATCCTCTAACTCAGTTCCACTGAATGATGGAGGATGGAGTCTCCAAAATCTCTCTAATCTCTTCTGCTCCTCGTTGTTCATAATAAAACTCACATGGGCCTGTGAAGCTGTAATCGGCTACACTGGTAGTACCCCCGATATCTGGAGTCCCTGCACTACTTGCTCGGGTGTACGGGCGACGGGGGTATGAGTACCTCCCCCGGCCTGAGAAGTGGCAGGTGCGGCCTTAGCCGAAACCACCTAAGCAAGGCTAGTGCAAACCTTCAATATCTAAGACAACGCCTCTTGAATGCCTGGAATCAGAATAGGCATAGATAGTGCCTGAGCTGGTCCCACCGATCCGCTCCTGAGCTAGAGCAATTGATGGATCTACAAGTGTTGCTCTAGCTGCTATGCTTGTTGTACCTCGTCCTCTACCATGGCCCTGGCTTCTACCACGACCCCGGCCTCTCGTGGCCCAAACTGGTGGTACTGGTCGATGTTCACCCGATCTGGTATCACGTGTCCTCACCATCTTTGAGAGAATATAATAATAGAGATTTAGTTCCTGGAATCAATAAGTCGCACGATCAAAATACAAGAAATCAAAATTTTTCATAAGGGTTCTGTAACCTCTCAAAGATAGGTACAAATGTCTCTATACCAATTCGTAAGACTCTACTAAACCAGCTCATGACGCATGAGACCTATGTAACTTAGGCTCTGATACCAACTTGTCACGACCCAAAATCTCACCTGTCGTGATGGAACCTATCGCATTTCTAGACAAGCCGACAACCTCAATAAATCACAAATCCTTTTACGATTCAAAACATAATATTTAGATTTAAAGGAAAATCCCACAAATACTGATACAAATACACTCCCAAAACACGAAGTCACTGAGTACATGACCATATAAATGATGACATAGTCTGATTGATAAAACACTATCTGAAAATATAGAACAATACATATAACTAAAATAAAAGAGAGTCAAGGTCTCCAGACGCCAAGCAACTACCTCGATTATCTCCAGCAGATAATCTCCGAACTCTGAAACCTAGCAGCCGTCGTATCCGAAAGTACCTGGATCTTCACACGATATGCAGAGTGTAGTATGAGTACAACCGACCCCATGTACTCCATAAGTAACAAGGCTGACCTTTGGGCTGAAAGTAGCGACGAGATCAACAAGTACAATCCAATATGAAATAATAGTACAAAAATGTAGGCATGTTTTCAAGTTCAACTGATAACTTAATCCAAGTAAAATAAATCAATTATGTTTGATACGAGGAATATGATATCTCTATATCTACATGCCAATGTACATGTTGTATATGGTATACTACCATGGAAGCATCAATGCTCATACCAGAAAGAATAGAAGAACAAGAAGAGATAGAAAAAATAAATATTCCAGACTTTTATGCAAATAAAAGGATTATTGGAATATCCACTATACTAAATGAACTAGCAAACAAGATATTGCAAACTAATCAGTCACAAATACCCAGACCACATATGCTCAAAATGCAAAGGAGAAGATAACATTGTTCCAGAAGTACAACTGGAATAATCGAGAAGAAGACGACAAGCTAAACGACAAAAACTATGGCAGACAAGATAAAGTAAAAGATTTATTAGATTCTTTTCTTTTCTTTAATGTTATTTTGTTTTTTGTAAAAGTCGTAAAGTAAATAGTTCTTTACTTTACAAAAGTAAGAGTCAGTCTCATGAACAGTAAAGGTCGTTCATGAATAGTAAGAGTCAGTCTCATGAACAGTAAAGGTCGTTCATGAATAGTAAGAGTCAGTCTCATGAACAGTAAAGGTCGTTCATGAATAGTAAGAGTCAGTCTCATGAACAGTAAAGGTCGTTCATGAATAGTAAGAGTCATTTTTGTAATCTTTAAATATCCTTTCGTTTATGAATAAAAAATAGGTTGCACCTTCAGGCATCCAAATACTTCTCTCTCTCACTCTCTAAAAAAGATAAAAATACAGGAAAGCTATGAATCAACAAGAAGATATGAAGGATATGAATCAACAAGAAGATATGAAGAACATACAAAAACAGGTATGTCCAAAAATGGTATCAGAGCTATGTCATATTATAATCATGAGTAGCTAAATTATTATATTCCTGATAATCTCTAATATGTAAATTATAATTATCCATCATATAATAGTACTGTTATAGAAATCATCTTGAGAAAGTTTGCCAGGAAAATATGCTAAGAGTAGTTAAGCCCAGACTATGCATCCTAAGGTTGAAACCGGTAGACAGAGAGGCCGTTTAGGGGAGTAAACAAAGTTACCCACACTCTCAGAGTACAAAATCACTCAGTACTTTACATGCAGGTCCAGCCCAGAGAAGATCCATCCCTCAATATAAATAGCAACTGACAGTCAGTCACTTAGTACTGTATATGGCCAATCTAGCATATTTATAAATGCAAAAAGTCAACACAATGCCCTGGGAATTCCATCCCAATTATAAATAAATAAGGAAACTCCATCCAAAATATAAAAAATTAGGCAACTCCATGCCCTTGGTACTCCATCCCAAATGTGAATATATATGGCAACTCCATGCCTAGGGAACTCTATCCCAAATATAATATCCACTGCGCTCACCGTGTGAGGTGCAGACTTTGGAGGGGCTCCTTCATCCCAAGCGCTATAATAAGCCAGGTCCAGGCATAAATCAATAAATCATGTTGCGGCGTGCAGCCCGATCCCATAAATATAACTCACAATCAGGCCCTCGGCCTCACCCAGTCATTAACCTCTCCAGTCTCTCCTGCTCACAATGTCATGAAAATTAGCCCGTCAAAATGATATGATGTATCAATGAATGGCAAAATAGACTGAGATACGATATGCAAATAATACATGCGACTGAGTATAAATTACATTTTTAAACAATTAATTCAACAACAGCACGACCTCTGTGGGTCCTAAAAATATCGGCACGTAGTCTAAACATGAGCTTTAATATGAGTCTCAACTCAATTCCTCTAACACGTGAGGATATGTGGATAATGACATAATTATTTGATTATATATTTTCACATAATCAATTAAGTCATGAATTCTATAGTGCATACCCACACGCCCGTCATCTAAAATGTGCGTCACCTAAAAACCTATCACATAACACGTAATTTCTGGAATTTATACCCTCAGAATCAAGTTTAGAAGTGTTACATACCTCAAATCGTGTAACTCTTTCTTCTAATATGACCTTGCCTCGCGAATCGGCCTCTGAACGCCTCAAATCTAGTGACAATTAATTCGATACAGTCAACACAAGTTATATGAATTATTTCCATATGAAAATTCAAATTTTCAAAAAAAATCCAAAATTCCACTCAATCATTGCCATTAGGGCCCACATCTTGGAACCTAACAAAAGTAACAAAATATGAATATCCATCCAACCACGAGTCCAACCATAAACATTTTACCAAATTCCGACATCAACTCGACCCTCAAATCTTCAATTTAATCTTAAGAGTTTTCACAATTGTTTTCCAACTTAAAACACCAATTTAATGCTAAAATAACTATAGATTCGGGTAATTTGACCAAAATTGAGTTAAGAACACTTACCCAGAATCTTCCCTTGAAATTCTCCCGAAAATTACCTCTCCCCAAGCTCCATATCGTCAAAAATGGAATCTCATTTTTAGAACTTAAGTTCTGCTGCCCAGTCAGTTCCTCTATTCGATCGCAGACAAACTCACACGATCACGAATAACGATTTTCCCATGCAAAAAATTTACCTAACTCGATCACAGATCCCTTAACGCGATCGCAAAGCATAACTTCCTCTACCCTACGTGATCATGGACAGCCACATGAAATCGCATAGCACATGGCATGAATTTTCCAGTTCCCTCCTTCACACGATGCAAACGCGGCTTAATCCATGCGTTTGCATAGGATTGTTGGCCAACAGCTTTGCGATCATGGACATACCTACGCGATCGCATATCACAAAAATTATAGCTTTCCAATTTAGCATGTGTGATCGCGGAGCTTCTCACGCAATCGCATAGAAGGAAACCAGACAGTGCACCAGAAAAACTATCTCAAAACTCCAAGTCCAAAATTTGATTCGTTAACCATCTGAAACTCACCCGAGGCCCCCGATACCTCAAATAAATACACCAGCAAGTCCTAAAATATCATACAAACTTAGTCAAAGCCTCAAATCACATCAAACAATGCTAAAAACACAAATCATACCCCAATTCATGCCTAATGAAAACTAACAAATTCCAACTTCTACATTTGATGCCAAAACATATCAATTCAAATTCGATTGACCTCAAAGTTTGCACACAAGTCATAAATGACATAACAGACCTATTCAAATTTCCAGAATTAGATTTTGACCCCGATATCAAAAAGTCAATGTAGGCCCCGTAAATATTTCCTAATGATTTAAGATTTTAAAGTGCGCCAACGGTATTAGGGAATAACGTGTTTAAGTATTAAAGGAGTCTTATGGGATAGAGACACATCATTTTGAATTGATAATGTATGTTTAAGATGTGTTGGAACATACTAAGGAGTTTTGTGAATGGCAAAAACTTGTGTGGAACAAGTTGGATACATTAAGTGGAAACGATGTTTCAATTGAGGTCTCTACTAAGCTTTCATATGACTCGTAGCACGTATGAACCTAGAGCTCTGACACCAACTCATGACTCCAAATTCCCACCTTAGGATGTCGTGATGGCACCTGGACTCTAAGACTAGGTAAGCCTAACATATAATAAGAGTTAACAGAATTTACGGATTAGATATCAAATTAAACTATTAATCCATAATAATAAAACCTAAACAGTACAACTGTCAAAAATTCCAAAAGCCTGGTGGAAACGAGTCATAAGCTCTAAAGCGAGTGCACTAATAATCTCTAAATACAATACTCGTTTGAACAAGAGATAAACAATAATACAACTAAAAGAAGTTGATGACTCTGAGGCCTGCGAGCATCGAGCTGGTGGACCTTGAAGTCTCCGAAAATAAATGGTCGGTCACTAGTGTCCGACACGGGCAGATGTACTGGATCTGAATAAAAATGTGCAGAAGCGTAGCATGAGTACACCACAACGTTACACAGTAAGTATTATGACTAACCTCGGTGGACTAGTGATAAGGAACAGTCGAGATACCTACTATACAAAATAAATGTGCAAGTAATAATATAAAGCTAATAGAGGAACAAATATCAATGTAAGGTTAAATAGGGAAAGAATAAATATATAACGCTAGCAAATGGAAAGTATGAGAAATAGTAAGCAACAAGGAGTAAACATGTGATAACGCTGCAAGGTAACCAGAACACAGTTAAAGTACTAGTGAAACCAATTAAGTAAAACAGTGACAACCAAATAAGCAATCGTTACTTCACAAGGATTATACAAGAATTACACATAGGTACCATGCCTCATAATCACAAATCATGGGTCCCAAACTATGATTCATAATCATATGGCATCTCATTCCCACTTTGTTAATCACAACTGCACGGATAACTGACGCACTGCACGGGCAACTCATGTGCCAATACTAATAATAATAACCTCCTACCCACGCGTATAACTCATGTGCCAACAGTAACAATATCTCATATCTTTACGAACAACTCATATGACAACAATCCAGTTCTCACACAGAAAGAAGATGTATAAGAATACATGTACATGATCAAGGAACATCAAAAATTATACTTCTGGATTGATATAGGTGACAAATTATGGTGCATGGCTGTGCAAGTGAACTATCACAGCTCGAGTCAACAAATAAGATCAGAGACACCAAATAGCACATTGGAAACAACACAACTAAAGCCCTTGATATGCATGACTCACACAATATAGTCACACCACCATACAAATATTATCAATGACAATGTCCCCGGCTATCACAAATCATCCCCAACATAGCCCCCTTGTCTTGACACGTGCGCAATAATAAAGTGAATGCCCGACTTACTCTCCACATGCGCATAATAATTATCCTGCCTTGTCTCTCCATATGCTCAAACTAAACATATATAGACCGCCTTGTCACGCTGCATATGCAAATATCATTAATAATAATAGCAGGAATAACTCACGTGCAAACACCATGACAATCCTCTAAACAATCCCACATGTTCTAAAAATATAACAGCACAATATAACAACTCGCCCCAGATGTGCCCATATGCCACAACATTTCCTTACAAACAATCTCAATACCATAACCACACATAGCCCACAGCTCAACAACACTGAGTACAACAACAACAATAATAACACGGGAGTACGGCAGGTAAGTCAATACAAGAATTATAATAACACAATGAAACAGAAGAATAAGCTCAACAATGAATGACATAATAAGTAATAATGACTTAAAATAAGAATAACTCAACAATATGTGAGATAAATGTAACGACCCAACTTGTCATTTTGAGAATTAACGTCTCGTTCAAAAGTTTAGGGTCCCGAGCAGCTTTGTAATATGTATTATGATTTGTGTGTGCGGTCGATTTTGGTTTTCGGATGATTCGAGATTAAATTGGAAGAACAATTCTCATTTAAGAAGCTTAAAAGAAAAGAGTTGACCGGAGTTTAACGTTTATGCAAACGACTCCGTAATGGAGTTTTTATGATTTCAATGGCTTCGTATAGTGATTTCCAACTTAGGCGTATGTCTGGATTTGGATGTCCGTCGGACAATTCGGCTCATTATGGTGAAAATTGGAAATGTTGAAGTTTTAAAATAGTTATAAGTTGGCCGAAGGTTGCTTTTGTTGATAACAAGGTCAGATTTTGATTCCAGAAATTGAAACAGGTCCATTATGTCATATGTTACTCGTGTGCAAAATTTGAAGTCATTTTAGATTAAATTGATATATTTCATCATAAATTATAGAATTTGGAAAATTCATAAACTCATAATTTGATTCGAGGCGTGATTTATATTTTCGACGTTGTTTGACGTGGTTTGAGACCTCGACTAAGTTCTTATTGTAGTATAAGACATGTTGGTATATTTATTAAAGGTACCGAGGGCCTCGGGTGAGTTTCAGACGGGGTTCAGATCGATTTAAGCTTTGTTGAAGTTGCTGAAAATTCTAGTTTTTGCTCCAACCATTGGATACGGTTGCTCAAACCGTTGGACACGGTTACTCCAAAGGTTGAAGAAATGAATGTTCTAGAATTCTTTGCGGTTCAGCACATGTCACGGTTGACCTCACGGTTGACCTCATGGTTGGGAAGTTGAAGGAAAATGTTTGGCAGAATAGGGCATTTCTGCGGCCAATTATGCGGCCACAGAGTGGCCGCATAGTGAGGCAGTCATTTGGGCAATTTTTGGATGTCAATTTACTTCCCATTATGTGACCGCAAAACTATTTTGCTGGCCGCACACTGATCGCAAAACCAGTATCCAAATTTTGCGGAGGGAGGTTCTGCGGCGCATTATGCGACCACATAACAGGTATGGGGACCGCATAACGGCTGCAGAGTGGGGCAGACCAGCCCAGTTCTGAAGGGCCATTTCGCGGCCCATTTCGCAGACCGCAGAAGCATTATGCAATCGCATATGCGACCACATTTCCCATTTCCGAGCTTCATTTTTGGGTTTTTATAACCCGACCCCATTTCGTTATTTAGACTCTATGGAACATTTCTGAAGGGAGAACTTGATATTTTGAGTGAGAGAAAAGGCTCTAGAGAGGGAGAGAGTTCCTCAATCAATTATTCACCAGTTCTTACTCTAAATCTTGGAAGAATTAACAAGGGAAGCACACTACATCTTCATCCTAGAGGTAAGAGTCTACACCCTATCTCTTAATTTCGAAATTTAACTATAAATGGGAAATTAATAAGATAATTCATGGATATGGGAGTGGCTTATTTTGCATACATGATTGAACATGGTATGTAGGGAGATTGTTGAGCTAAAATAGATTGAAGTTGCTATGATTTCCGGAACATTTAGAGTTAAGGAAGATCAAGTGAGGTATGTTGGATAAACGCTTCTCTTAAAAATTGAACCCCACAATATCCATGCAATTCCCGAGTTGCTCATTGTGAATTGATTACCTAAATAAGCGGGTGTCAACAGACATCCGTGATCAATATGTAATTAAAATGCTCTTTTTATGTTGTACTACTATTTGAGAATGTGTTCAAAGTATGGGTTACATATCTAAATGCCTTGACTTCAAGTTGCGTTTCAAATGAAAGCTAATGAAACATTGTGTAAGAAATCATGATATGCGTAAGACTCCTATTTTCTCAAATGTATGCTTAAATGTCTTGAATGGAAATGCCTTATTGTTGGAAAGTCCATGATGATGGTTGAAAGTAAAAAGGTGTGCATGAAATACGAAACATGAAATACGAATCACGTAATGCGAAATGTGAAATATGAAACTCGGCCAATGCGCCAAGAGAAATAATATAATTGTGACCATTAGTGCCAATGAAATGAAGAGATGTGCAAGAAATATGAAAAGCGATGATTGATAGAAAAGGGTGATATCTCACATGAGACGGCCTAGCCGATCGGGTCGTGATCGGACACCATGCCGCACACGTGGCGGTGACTATGTTAGAAATTGTAATTGAAATTGTGATTTGGTTGATGTCTCGCATGAGACGGCCTAGCCGACCGGGTCGTGATCGGATGCCATGCCGCACACATGGTGGTGACTATGTTTGAAAATGTAATAAAAAATGTGAATAGTGGTATACTGGTACAAAAGATTTCCCAACTTAAAATTTGGAAATTTATTTAAGAACTTATACTATCTCTAATTTGATATTTGGTAATTGTTTGAGGCTTTAACTGATATTATAACTGTCCTTATTTGCATTACTGCACGTTTCTTTGAAAGAGTGTTTAGTCATATATACTAATACTATTCGACAGTACTAACGTCCTTTTTGTCTGGGGCACTGCATCTTCAATGGATGCAGGTGGTTCCATAGCAGGAGGCACTGATCTGCGATAGCATTACACTCTTTTCCCAGCTGATTAGATGAGCCCCACTTCACTCGAGGTCATGTAACTTTTGTTCATATTATCTCCATCTTTTGAGGTATAGCCGGAGCCTTATTGTCGGCACTATCAATGTACTCTTTTGTATCTAATAGGGGCTCCATAGACATAGCTTGGGCGGTATGTTGGGGTGGGGAAAGTCAAACTAGCAATGTTGTAATTGGATCACACGTTCCACATTAAACTATGAAAAGCATGTATTTTAGAAGCTTATAAATGATGTAACTGCTGATAATGAATTGGTGTTGTTGTTTACTTGATCCTCCCCACTAATTAATTAATGAATTGGATTTTACTATCATTCATGAGTAAGTTCGGGTAGAAGGTATTGTACAGGCTTGCTCAGCTCGGGGCGTGACAGGATAAAAGATTTAATCTTTAATAAAAATCAAAAAGTCAACTCAAAAAGTCTACCCAGGCCCGCACCTACGAACCTGACCAAATATACAAATATTGAGCACCCATTCCGATACAAGTCCAACCATAAACTATTATCCATTTCTGACCTCAAATCAACCTTCAAATCCTCAGTTTATAATTTTGGAAAGCTTTTAAAAAACCCCAAATTTTTCCAACACGAATAACTAATTAAATAATAAAAACAATGATGGAATCATGAATAATGGGCAACTCTGAGTCAAAAACACTTACCCCGATCCAAATCATGAAGATCCTCTCCAAAATCGCACAACACTGAGCTCTACAACTCAAAATATAATAAAATGAACTAAACCCTCAAAATAGAGTACTATATTTCACCAACTCTCCACTATGGCGGAAAAGACTTCGCGATCGCGAAAAACAAATTTCACCAAATCCCTAAACCTCTTACGCCAACACGAGGCTACAAATGCGAACGTGGTGACAAAATGCCCTTATGCTTCGTGATCGTGGCTCCGTCCTCGTGACCGCAATGAATAATGTGTGCCACCGTACAACCTCACCTTCTTTCTATGCGGACGCAGACTGACACTTGCGTTCACGATGATCAAACACCCCAAGGCTTCGCGAAGGGATCCTTCTCTTCATAAATGCGAAGTGAAAAAACCCATGTGCTAGCAACGACGCTACATGATCGTGACCCATTCTTCGCGATCGCGAAGAAGGATACCAGAAGAATAGAAATCAAAAATTCCAACACATGAAGAAAGTCTGAAACCCATTCGAAACATACCTGAAGCCCTCGGGACCTCAGCGAATTACACTAACAAATCCTAAAACACAATACAAACTTATTCTAAGCCTCAAATCACATCAAATAAGAAAACCACAAATCGTATCCCAATTCAAGCCTAATGAACATTTCCAAATTCATAACTAACGGCGAACAAGCCTAAACACCTCATAATGACCTCAAATTTTGCATGCAAGTCCCAAATGTCATAATGGATCTATGCCATTTCCCGAAATCACAATCCGAGCCAAATATCAATAAAGTCAACCCTCAGTCAAACATACCAACCTTCAACTTTCTAACTTTTTCCAATTCAAGTCAGAACAACCTACGGGCCTCCACATTCACATCCGGACATATGCTTAAGTCCAAAATCACTATACGAAGCTATTAGAACCATCAAAACACTGTTCTGATATTGTTAATACAAAAGTAAATCTCCGATCAACTCTTTCAAATTAAGCTTCCAACTTTGGGACTAAGTGTCCCAATTCACTCCGAAACTCACCCGGAACCAAACCAACCACCCCGACAAGTCACAAAATGAAAAATGAAGAGACAATAAATAGGGGAACGTAGCTACAATACTCAAAATGACTAATGAGGTCGTTATAAGAACTTTAGAGATCACCTCGCCCGGAAGTACCTAGATATACACACGTAGTGCAGAGTGTAGTATGAGTACAACCAACCTCATGCAATAAGTAACAAAACTAACCTTGGTCTTAAAGTAGTGACGAGCTAAGAAGAAACATTCAGATACCAATATTAATAACTAATAACAACTCGTGATAAAAAGAAAAAATAGTGTATGCATGTAGCTCAATAATATCATGTTCAACTCGTTCACATATTAGGAATTTAGGCATACTTTCCATATATAACCATTAAAGCCTAACACGGATAATAAATTTAATTTACTAGCTAGCATGAGGAAAGTACATGTCAAATATACATGTCAACTCAACAATATCACTATGGACCCATCAAGAATAATCACACTTAGCATTGTACGGGTGCTGGCATAACTGCCCATCATCAAGCATGTATATAAAACAATATGCCTGCGCCCACTG
>AWOL01S0025085.1:72330-83984 GCA_000715115.1 Nicotiana otophora
CTAATTATAATCACATAGTCCAAATAATAGGGCCTAGTGCACACGTCACCCCAAAACAATAACACTTAGCCCAATGTGAGCATGGCGTACGCGTCACCTCAAAATCAATACCAAATCGGCTCTATGGCCCAAGCTCGGTCATTAACTGATCTAGTCTCAGATAATCACATCTCACAAAACTCAGTTAAACAGTGTTACACATATGAGGCACCAACAACATGTAAAGAATCAAATAAGAAAGTACTGAGACAAAGATATCATACACAGACATAGCATCGTGACTGAGATTATGAGTGCAATTTAGGCAAATAGATCATAAACAGCAAGAACAAGCCCTATCATGTTTCAAACAAATAGTACATGGCCTATATGTGGTTTCTAACATGAATCATGGCTCAAATAACCTTACAAGTCGAGAAGACACGGACATAACAAGGCACGATAGAAAAACAAATGTCATAATAGTCTAAAATCACCCCTAATCATGAACATTTCGGTGCACACACCCATTCCCTAAACCTAGAACGTGTGTCACCTCAATATGTCTCATGTAACATAGTTCCCAGGGTTAATTATCCTCACATCAAAGATTAGATATGTTACTTACCTCAAAACGCGCGAGTCAATACTCCAAAAATCCCTTCCCATGCGAATCGGCCTCCAAACAATTCGAATCTAGTCACAAACAACTTAATATCATCAAATAATGTTGTAGAACACAACTTCAAACAATAAACCTTCGATCTTTGTCAAAATCAAAAAGTCAACTCGAAAAGTCAACCCTAAGATCGCACCTTGAAATCCAATCAAACTCACAAACTATGAACACCCATTCACTTGCAAGTTCAACCATACTAATTTCATCCAATTTTGACCTGAAATGACCTTCAAATCATAAATTTTAACTTTAGGAAATGTTTTACCAAAATCCCCAATTTCTTCACTTTAACTAACAAATTAAATGCTACAAACAATGATACAATCATGGAATATAAACAAATTCGAGTAAAAAGTACTTACCCTAACCCAAATCGTGATAAACTCCCCTCCCAAATCGCCCAAAACCGAGCTCTCTAACTCCAAATATGATATAGTGGCCAAACCCTTGAAATA
Organism: Nicotiana otophora; assembly: GCA_000715115.1. Classification (NCBI taxonomy): domain Eukaryota; kingdom Viridiplantae; phylum Streptophyta; class Magnoliopsida; order Solanales; family Solanaceae; genus Nicotiana; species Nicotiana otophora. The sequence continues at coordinate 73,444 of AWOL01S0025085.1, forward strand.
GAGATGTTAAATAGTCTGCCCAGGCATACCCTTCGTGATCGCGAACATATACTTGCGATCGCGAAGAACAAACTTCTTGGTCCTCCAAAAGACTCTAGGCGAACGCGAACCCATGGTTGCAAACACAAAGCACAACACACTCTTGAACTACACGAACACGGAAACAACATTGCGGTCGCGAAGGCTTGCTACCTGACACCTAAACTGAACTTACCCTTCTATGCAAATGCGACTATCCACTCGTGATCACGATGACCACTCCCATCTAACACTTTGCAAATATGTCACCACTTTTCCAACTCGAAGTACATTTCGCCTACCGTCCAGAACACTCTACGTGCTTTTGACTTACTCCTCATGATCGCTGTAATGACCCGGCCTGTCATTTTAAGTATTTTTGCTCTGATCCCCTATTTATTTTCTCCTCTATGTTGTATTAGGGTTATGTGACTTTCTGGGGGTGTTTGGTTTATGTTCGGGTGAGTTTTAGAGTGAAATGGGACACTTAGTCCCAAAGTTGAAATTTTAGGTTAAAGGAGTTGACCGTAGTTTTAATTTTGTTTGGATGACTCCATAATGGAGTTTTGATTGTTCCAATAGCTCCAAATAGTGATTTTGAACTTAGTAGTATATCCGGATAGTGATTTGGAGGTCTGTATGTCGTTTCAGTTGAATTGGCAAAAATTAGAAAGTTAAAGGTATGGAATGTTGAGAAGTTTGACCGTGAGTTGACTTTATAGATATCAGGGTCAAATTCCAATTATGGAAATTGGAATAGGTCCGCCATGTCATTTATGAATTGTGTTCAAAATTTGAGTTCAATCAGAATTGTTTTGGTATGAATCGGCATTAGTTTTGGAAGTCGGATGTTCATAGTTTCAATAGGCTTGAATTAGGCTACGATTCCTAGAATTGATGTTGTTTGATGTGATTTTTGGCCTCTAGTAGTGTAAGGTCCCGTTAAAATTGACTAATGATTTAAGATTTTAAGGTGCGCCAACAGTATTTTGGAATAACGTGTTCGAGTATCAAATGAGACCCATGGGATAGACCCACATCATTTTGAAATGCAAATATGTGTTTAAGGTGTGTTTGAACATACTAAAGAGTTTTGTGAATGGCAAGAATTTGTGTGAAACACTTGGATACATTACGTGGAAAGGATGTCTCAATTCTCACAACATCCTACTTCAAACACATGCTGTTACCAAGCTATACTGAATTAGGAGGTGATCTACCTATCAAATTAAAGCTCTTTGAGTCTAGGTTACAAACATCAAACCGTTCGTCATTTGGATATGTATGTAGAACGTTATGGCCATTGTACTGTACCTATATCATATGCGCGGCCGTACATATTTGGGAGCTTTTGCCTTGTGTGCGCGGCCAGATGCATGGACACTTGCCCAGGTGCAAGGACGCGCACGTATGAGCCCATTAATAACCCCAAGGCCGGGTAGAGAGAGGGGATAAGTAATGTTTGAGCTAAAACCTGATATTTTGAGAGTGAGATAGTGCCCTAGAGTGGGAGAGCGTTCTTCAACAAATTGTCCTTCAATTCTTGCTCAAAGCTTTCAAGATTAAGAAGGAAAACTCACCAGGTCTTCATCTTAGAGGTAAGATTCTACACCCTAGCCTTAAATTTCGAAATTTATCTAAAAATGGGTAATTAGCAAGACAATTCTTGGGTATAGGAGATTGTTTATTTTGCATGCATGTGTTATCAAAGGGTGTAGGAAGATTGTGAGCTAAAAATGGTAAAAAATGGGTTGTGGGATGATGGACTCCTCCATAAAAGGACCTTGAAACCTTAATGCACACCTAGTGTTTGATAAAATGCTCAAATGATCTAGAACAATGATCATCTTCCTAATTTTGGTTTACCTTGTTATATTTCTAAAATCGATTGAAGTTGCTAAGAATTCCGGAATATTTTAGAGTTTAAGGAATCTAAACTGAGGTATGTTGGCTAAACTCTTCTCTTAGAATTGAATCCCACGGTGTTCGTGTAGTTTGTGTAAGTCCCGAATTGATCGTTATAAAATTGTCCATTCTGAATATGCTTGTGTTCAAAGATATATGTTCAATATGAGTTCCAAAGGCTTTTATCATGTTATCTTATCATTTGAGGATGTGTTCAAAGTATGAGATACGTGTTGAAAATTTTAATACTTCAAATCAAGTTCGAATGAAGTTTGTTATGCCAAATTGTGTAAAAAGTCTCTATGTGCCTAAGATTCTTAGTCGCTCCCATGAGTATTTAAAGTATTGAATTGAAAACCCTTGTTGTTGTTGATGATGATGATGGCATTTGAAAGTGGAAAAAGAATTTGAATTATGAAATACGGCCAAGTGCCAAGAATGATTTTATAAATATTGCCACTAGTGCCAATGAAATGAAAAGATGTGAAAGAAGTATGAAATGAAATGACTGATATAAAAAATTTGATGTCTCGACTGAGACGGCCTAGCTGACCGGGTCGTGATCGGACGCCATACCGCACACATGGTGGTGATTGTATTGGAAATTGTAAATGCAATTGTGATTATGTTTGATGTCTCTAATGAGATGGCCTAGCCGATCGGGTCGTGATCGGACTTCGTGCTAAAGGTAAGGTGGTATTGGTATTGAGAGTGATTGTGGTTGATATCTTGCGATGGCCTAGCCGATCGGGTAGTGATCGGACTCCGTGCTAAAAGTAAGCTGGTATTGGTATGGGGAATAATGGTATTTTGAACGATGATACATCGGTACTAAGGATCTCCAACATAAGAATATGGAAATTTACTTGAAATTTTATGTGGTTCTAATTTGATGTTTTGGTATTGTTCGAGGATTCCATTGATTTTATGATTGTTCCTCCTCATAAAATTATTCATTCTATTGAAAAGGTTATTAGTTATACATACTACTGCTATTTGATGGTACTAACGTCCCTTTTGCCAAGGGCACTGCATATTTAATGGATGCAGATGGTTCCACAGCAGGAGACATTGCTCAGTGATAGTGGTACACCCTCTTCCCAGCTGACTTGGTGAGCCCCACTTCATTTATATGTCATGTATCTTTTGTTCCTTGTATAATGTGTTTGAGGTATAGTCGGGACCTTGTTTCCGACATTATCATGGTACTATTCTTAATCTATAGAGGCTCCGTAGACATAGTGTGGGTTGTATATTGGTGTTGTAAGGTCAAACAATGTTATGTTGTGGTATTATTTCAGACTATGAAAAATGTGTGTGAAATTTGAGACTTTAAAATGATGAAACTATTGGTAATGAATTGGCATTGTAGACATGATCATCTTATTGGCTAATTAATGAAAATATGTATTATCTCCATTTATGGATGAGTTTGGGTAGAAGGAAATCTAACAGGCTTGCTCGGTCGGGTTAAGTCGGTTGAGCGCCGGTCACGCTCCCCGATTTTGGGGCGTGACAGGTAGGTCTGCTATATGTTTTGGAACATTTTGATACATTAGGAAGGGGTCTCCAGGGCCCCGGATGTGATTCGGATTGAATTCAGAATAATTTTGGACTTGGTTGAATTGATGAGGTTTGTTCTTATGGTGTCATCGCACCGGCAGAGGCTTTGGCCGCGGGTGCGGACACGCAGGTGTGTGAGGGTGCATCCTTGAAATGGAGAAGGCCAGCCCAGGCCTGGGTTCACTGGTGCGGACACCTGGGCGCAGATGCGCATCTGTAGGCGCGAGTGTTATTTTGCAGAAGCAAAACTGTAAGGAGCTTGTGAAGGACCGCAGGTGCGGTCGAGGCTCTGTAGAAGCAGGCTCGCAGGTGCGAGCATTTTGTCCACAGAAGAGAAATTTCATGGCATTAGTTGGAATGGCATCTGCAATGGATTTTTCCGCTGGTGCGACAGTGTGCCCGTAAAAGCGAAAATCACTGGGCAGAAAAGGGGGTGTTCGAGGGTTTTATCACATTTTCATCTTTTGGACCTAGAGAGCTTAGTTTATGGCGATGTTTTGAGGTATTTGCTAGGAAATTATCGGGGTAAGTGATTCTAACCCGGAATTGGCTATATTATATGAATCCATTGTTATTTTTGTCATCTAATTAGTGATTTGACATGGAAAATTTTGGGAAAAATTGTGAAACTTCTTAAACTAAAATTTGGGGATTTGTAAGGCGATTTGAAGTCAGATTTGAGTAATTCTTGTATGGTTGGACATGTTATCGAATGGGTGTTCGGATTTTGTAAGTTTGGTCAGGTTGCGAGAGGCGGACACAGGGTTGACGTTTTGAGTTGACTTTTTGTTTCATTTTAAAGATTGCAATTTTATTGTTCGAAATAGCTTCCTATAGTTTGTATTTATGTTCGGAAAGGCTTACTAGTGGGTTGAGTTAGCATGTTGTGAGGTAAGTGTCTTTCCTAACTTTATGTGAGGGAATTAACCCATAGGATTGGTGTTGTTTTGTGTTAATTGTGATATGTGGAAGCCGTGTACACAAGGTGACGAGTGTGTACACGGGTTAAATGTGGTAATTGACCGGTTTTAGCTATGTAGTTTCCTTTCATGCATTTAATTGAGTTTCCCTAATATGTTATATTCATCATCTTTAGTCTATCTTCATATGCTTTACTTTTCATTGTTTAGTTGAAGTTACTGTCCTCTCTATTCCTTGTTCATTATTTAACCGATGAGTCCATTACTTGAAGTTTCTATTTCTTGGAATGTCTTATTGTTGAATTTGGTATTGAGTTATAAAGGTCGTAGTTCACATTAAGGTAACGTTGTAAATTGTTGAAGTACCATTCTTGTGGAGTTATTCATTTTCGGTCGCTATTGTTGAGACTCCTGTGCATATAGTGGTTTAGCCATGGGCTATTTATTGTGGAAACACTATTATTGTTGACTTCTTTGGCAATTTGTGATATTGGGCACTTGAGGTGGAATTTGTGATATGTTTTCGTATTGATATGCATGTGGTGGTATTAGTATTAGGGTCGAAACGCATGCGGTGATATAAGGTGTGTTTGATACGCGTGTTGCTAGCAGGGGAACTAATTGAAGCCACGTGGTGTGATAAGGTGGGCTAAAACGCGGGAAGCTATTTTGGAAAGAATGACTTTCAAAACTAAATGCAATACTCCCGCGGTAGTGATTCTTGTTATCATTTTTTTGTGATATGAGAATATGAGGCGGTACCTCGGTAGTGATTCTTGTTTATACCTTTCTATTACATCATTTGTGTTTTGGTTGCTTTGTGTCCTTGATGTATTATTCCTTATTTTGTTTCGTGTTGCCTTAATTGCCTTAGTTTAGTGTAGCTATTCTTGGTATATTTTCTTCATTGTTTCATTTCCACTATTTATCATACACTGTTATATACCTGTTCAGTTTTCTTATTTATTCCAGTACAGTCTTGACCCGATCTCGTCACTACTCTACCGAGGTTAGGCTTGGCACTTACTAGGTACCATTTTGGTGTACTCATGCTATGCTTCTACACATCTTTTTGTGCAGATCCAGGTACCTCTTACCAACCTAGGCACCAATGAGTAGAGTTCAGATTTGGAGACTTTAAGGTATACCTGCCAGCGTCCACGTGCCTCGAAGTCACTCTCTATCTAGTTCTATTTCATTTTCCCTTTTTATAGATATTGTTGTATAGGGATGTTCAGTATACTCTTGTAGAGCTTGTGACTTGGTATCACAAGATTTTGGGAGTATTGTTCTGTTGAGTTGCGCAGTACGTTTATGCTAGTTGTTGAGTTATTTGAATAGTTTAATCATTTTCTCAGTTAAATTCAGTATGAATGTTAGGCTTACCTACTCTTAGAGACTAGGTGAAATCACGAAATCCTACAGAGGGAAATTGGGTCAGTGTCAAGTTGGTATCAGAGCCTTAGGCTCATAGGTGTTACGAGTCACAAGCAGGTTTAGTAGTCTCACGGATCCGTACGGAGACTTTTGTAATTATCTTCGAGAGGCTATGGAACTGTTAGGAAATTTCTTTTCTTTGATCCCTTATCGTGCAAATTTGTTGACTTCAGATTTCTGTATCTATGTCTTTCTATTCTCTCATAGATGGTGAGGACATGCACCGCTGGATCCGATGATTCCATACCCGCCCCGCTAGAGTCGCGAGAGGCCGGGGCTGGGGTCGGGGCCGGGGAAAGGCCGAAGAGGGGCATGTAGTGCAGCCAGAGCACCTGCCTGAGCTGCAACAGAGGAGCCACTAGTAGATCCAGTTGGGACGTAGGAACTTGCGGAGCCTGTTGATACCCCTGCACTACAGGAGACTCTCGCCCAGTTATTGAGCATATTTTGTACTCTAGCTCAGGCCGGGTTGATTCCACTTGCACTGGAAACATCTCAGGCTGGGGGAGGAGCACAGATTCCCATAGTCCATACCCCAAAGCAAGGATTCCATGTAGAGTAGGTACCAGAGGTTATACCAGTGCAACCGGTTGTCCCAGTTCAGCCCGAGGTTAGGGCAACATCATATGAGGAGGAGCAGCTCAGGCTCGAGTGGTACAAGAAGTACCATCCTCCTACTTTCAGTGGAATAGTTACAGAGGACACACGGGGCTTTCTGGAGAAGTGCCACCTAATTCTCTGTTTCACGGGCTCCATTTTCAGAGATGTTCCTGAGAGAGTTTGTCCCTCACAACCTTAGGGATGCATGGCGCGCAGAGTTTGAGAAGTTGCGCCATGGTGCTATGATCGTATCATAGTATTCTCTCAGGTTCAATGATTTGTCCAGGTATGAACGTGCCTTGATTTCCACAATTAGAGATCGAGTCCATCAATTTATCAAGGGGCTCAACTATGGTATTAGATTCAGCATGGCTCGAGAGTTGGAGACTGATACTCCATACCAGTAGGTGATAGAGATCACACGGGGATTGGAGTATTTGCAAGGCCGAGAGAGAGAGGACAGGGAGGCCAAGAGGCCTCTAGATTATGGTGGATATAGTGGTGACCGTGCCCCAGTTGAGCCGTTTGGTTCATTCAGCACTTCCATCTTCTAGTGGTATTTCGGCTACTCCCAAGTCTCAGATTGCCCATTATGCATCGCCATTGTCTAGCGCGCCTCCAGCATGGGGTTCGTTTAGCAGCCATGTCCTCCAATATCTTGTTTTAAGTGTGGTAATACTCGCTATTTGGTAAGGGACTGTCCAGACTCAAGATTGGTGCACCTCCACATACAACTCAAGCTCCACTTATTCCATAGGGTCCTCGTGGTTACCGCACCAGTTTCCACTCCACCTGCTCAGCCAACTTGGGGTGGAGGTCGGGTGTGTAGGGGTCACCCTAGAGGGGGAGGCCAAGACAGATGTTATGCTCTCCCGAGCAGGACGGAGGCGGTTGCATCAGACTAAGTTATCAAAGATATTGTTCTGGTTTATCATAGAGATGCATGAGTCTTATTTGATCGAGGATACACTTATTCATATGTATCATTGCTCTGTATTTGTGTATATCCAGTGATTCTTTGAGTTCTCCTATCTATGTATCCACGCCTGTGGGAGATTCCATTGTTGTTAATTGTGTGTATCAGTCACTTTTAGTTGTTATTGGTAGGTTTGACACCATAGTTGATCTATTTTTGCTCAGTCTGGTAGACTTTGATGTTATTTTGGGCATTTATTGGTTGTCACCCTATAATGCTATTTTTGATTGGCATGCCAAGACGGTGATATTGTCTATGCCATGTTTGTTGTGGTTGGAGTGTAGGGGTACTTTGGATTACGTGCCTAATAGGGTGGTGTATTTCCTTAAGGCACATCGGATTGTTGGGAAGGGGTGTGATGGATATCTAGCCTTTGTGAGAGATGTCAGTGTTGATACTACTACCGTTGAGTCGGTTCCGGTAGTGAGAGACTATCAAGATATATTTCCGTCATATCTTCCGGGCATGCCACCCGATAGGAATATTGATTTTGACATGGACTTGTTGTCGGGCACTAAGCCCATTTCTATTCCACATATAGTATGGCCTCAGTAGAGGTGAAGGAGTTAAAAGAGCAGTTGCAAGAGTTCCTTGATAAGGGTTTCATTCGGCCTAGTGTGTCACCTTGGGGTGCTCGGGTCTTGTTTGTGAAGAAGAAGGATGGTTCTATACGCATATGTATTTATTATCGACAATTAAACAAGATTTAAGTAAAGAACATGTATCTATTGCTACACATTGATGACCTATTTGTTTAGCTGCAGGGTGCCAGAGTGTTCTCAAAGATTGATTTGCGGTCAGGCTATCATCAATTGAAGATTCGGGATCCGGATATTTCAAAGACTGCTTTCAAGACTCTGTATGGTCATTACGAGTTCCTTGTGATGTTATTTTGGCTGACCAACACACCAGCAACATTCATGCACTTGATGAACAGTGTATCTCAGCTCTATCTTGACTCGTACGTCATTGTGTTTATTGATGACATCCCGGTGTATTCCTGGAGCTGAGAGGTCCATGAGCAGCATTTGAGGATTGTGCTTCAAACCTTGAGAGAAAAGAAGTTGTATGCAAAATTTTCAAAGTAACAATTTTGGCTTGACTTGGTGGCATTTTTGGGTCATATGGTGTCGATTGAGGGGATCAAGGTAGATTCGAAGAAGATTGAAGCAGTGTAGAGTTGGGTCATATGTTTTCTTGGTTTGACATGGTATTACCGTCATTTCGTAGAGGGTTTCTCATCTATTACTGCACCTATGACCTGATTGATCCAGAAGGGTGCTCCGTTCAGATGGATTGAGGAGTGTTGCAGAGCTTTCAAAAGCTCAAGACTGCTCTGACTACAGCCCCAGTTTTCGTATTACCTACGGGTTTTCGATCTTACACTTTTTATTGTGATGCGTCACGTGTTTGCCCCGGTGCGGTGTTGCTTCAAGATGGTAGGGTGATTGCCTATGCATCTAGAGAGATGAAGGTGAATGAGAAGAATTATCCTTTCCATGACTTGGAATTAGCAGCAAATATTCATTCCTTGAAGATTTGGTGGCACTATTTGTATAGTTTCCCTTGTGAGGTGTATATTGATCACCAGAGTCTACATCATGTGTTCAAATAGAAGGATCTTAAGTCGCAGCAGTGGAGGTGGTTAAAGTTTGATATGGACTATGATATCACCATTCTATATCATCATAGTAAGGCCAATGTGGTGGCCGATGCATTGAGTTGAAAGGCGTAGAGATTGGGTACTGTAGCTTATCTACCAGAAACAGAGAGGCCATTAGAATTGGAGGTTCGGGCCTTGGCACCAGTTTGTTAGGTTGTATGTTTTGAAGACGAGTTGTGTTCTTTCTTGCATGTTTTCTTTGTCTTCTCTATATGATCGTATCAGAGAGCATCAGTATGATGACCCCTATTTTCTTGTCCTCAAGGACACGGTCCAACACGGCGATGCCAAGAAGTTTACTATTAGGGATTACGGTGTGTTACAGATGTTGGGCCGGCTATGTGTGCCCTATGTTGATGGCTTGCATAAGTTAATTCTACAGGAGGCCCATAATTCGTGATGCTCCATTCATCCGGGTTCCGCTAAGATGTGTCAGGACTTGAGGCAGTACTATTGGTGGTGGATGATGATGAATGACATAGTGGAGTATGTAGATTAGTGTCTAAATTGTGAGCAGGTGAAGTTTGATCATCAACGACTAGGTGGGTTGCTTCAGAGGCGTGAGATTCCCGAGTGGAAATGGGAGCGAGTTATCATGGATTTCGTTGTAGGGATCCCACAGACTGAAAAGAAACTTGATGCAGTATGGGTGATTGTGGATAGTAGCCAAGTCGGCTTGTTTCATTCTGGTGGTACATATTCTTCAGGGCAGCTGGCTTAGGTCTATATTCGCGATATTGTCTGACTTCATGGCGTTCCGGTATCCATCATCTCTGACTGGGGTACGCAGTTTACATCGTGCTTCTGGAAAGTCGTACAGCGTGAGTAGGGAACACGGGTTGAGTTGAGAACAACATTGTAGTCTCTTTTATTTAATTTATATATTCGTTAATTATGATATGGTGTGTATTGATAGATTTTCAAGTAAATGATGCCATGAAAAGAGTTGCCTTCAATTGAGGAAAACAATGTAAAACTAGTGCAAATTCCTTCAGTGATTCTGCATCTGCGAAACACTGTGCGCTTATGCGACCTCGCATTTGCGTGGAGAAGGCTGCATCTCCAGAATTCAAGCAACCTTCTTTGGGATCGCATCTGCAAGTGAGGAAACACATCTGCGGTTGTGCTTCTATGCTTGATGTCCGCATCTGCGATCGTGCTTCTGCGCGTGTAAGTCCTTTTCTGCGGAGTAAATGTTTTCCATCAAAGGTCACTTCTGCGAGAGGCTATCCGCATCTGCGAGGATATCTCCACAGGTGCGGTCAACGGGCTTCAGCTATGGACAGTTTTGGCATTTCACATTTTCTCCATTCCAAACCCACTAATACACGACATAGCTTATTGGAAACACATCTTTGGATTAATTTTCAGTCTCATGACTAGAGAAGACAAGTTTGAAAGCTAGGGTTCTTGCACACACACTTGGGTCTTGAAGATTTTGAGTTTTTGGTTGAGAATT
>AWOL01S0025087.1:0-12283 GCA_000715115.1 Nicotiana otophora
ATACGAAGCACATAAGTTAGTTAAAGTTCAGAAGCATGTTAATAGTTGTAGGAAATCAGTGTATAAAAGAGACAGTGCAGACCGCACAATATTGAGTCCGACTGCAAACTGCCTTTTGTGGACTGCACAATTTCAAGTGCGGTCGCACACGCTGAAGTGTGAACCGCACAATTTTAAGTGCGGCCGACAAAATCAGGTTCAGACTACTATTTCTCTGAAGTTCAAAAGTGCGGTCGCACACATTTTTCCGCGGACCGCACTATTTTTCTGCGGACCGCAAACTTTTGAGTGTGGTCCGCACATTTCATGTATCACATTTTGCCCTAACTCAAGATCTGCGGACCGCACAATTCAAAAATAAAATGGCACTAACTTAGATTTTGCAATTTTTACACAATTTAAACATGGTATTTGCAATTTAAACATGATGAATGATCTACCCAGTCCCCAATGAGAACACATGAAATTATCCACACAATTTCAAGCACACATGAAGAATATTTGTTATTTTAGGCCTAACAATAACTATACTAATTAAGAACAAAAATTTAAAAATTGAAAAATCTAAACATGAATTGAACATACCAGTGATGAAGGATGCATGTAACTACACTGATGAAATGAATTTGGAGTGTGAGGTACTTTGTGTGCACTGTGCTTGCTTAGGTCTCAAAAGTTCAGAGTGTGTAAAGTTATGAATACTGCAATGAGGTCCTATTTATAGGTTGACCAAAGTCGGTGAACATTGAAGCTAAGTGCGGCCGCAAAAGTTTGAGCGCGGTTCGCACTCTTTACCTGAACCTTGCTAACGTTCTGCGGTCCGCACAAAAGTGAGTGCGGCCACAAACTCTTTACCTGAACCTTTCTGAAGTTCTACGGTCCGCACAAAAGTGAGTGCGGCCACAAAAATTTGTGCGGCCACAGAATGGCTTTTTCTCTGCAATTCAAAACTTCAGAGAGTTGGATTTTTGGGTCTCCAGTTGTGCGGCCGCACAAAGAATTGTGAGACCGCAGATTCTTCTCTACTGTGGCATACAAAATTGTGCGGTCCGCACAATAAACGTGCGATCCGTATTTTTTCAACACTTGGCCAATTTTTTCTAACACAGTACCTGCAATGCACACTCATTCCTGCAATTTACTTCTAAACCAGTTAGCTCAATACAAAACATATCTAAAAAGAAGAAAATTTAAAAGTAAAAAGAAACATGGGTTGCCTCCCAAGAAGCGCTTGATTTAACGTCGCGGCACGATGCAGATTACCATCAATCACTTGAAATGAATTAATGCCACGACGTGGCCATCATCAACTTTTCCAAGATAATGCTTTACCCGGTGACCATTGACTCTAAACACTTCATCATTTTTTTTCTTCAAGTCTAATGCACCAAAGGGTGTCACATTCACAACCTCAAACGGACCATTCCACTTAGACTTCAACTTTCCCGGGAACATTCGTAATCGAGAATTGAACAATAACACAAGATCACCTTTTTTGAACTCTTTGTTCCGGATGTACTTGTCATGGAGGTACTTTGTCTTGTCCTTATATAAGGACGAATTTGTATACGCATGGTACCAGAATTCATCAAGCTCATTCAATTGTGCCACCCTTAAGTTGGCGGCGACATCCCATTCAAGATTAAGCTTCTTCAATGCCCACATAGCCTTGTGCTCAAGTTCCACCGGAAGGTGACAAGCTTTCCCGAACACTAACCGGTATGGAGACATACCAATCGGTATTTTGTAAGCCGTCCTATAAGCCCAAAGAGCATCATCAAGTTTCTTTGACCAATCCGTCCAGTTGGCATTCACTGTCTTTGACAAAATACTCTTGATCTCCCGGTTGGAGACTTTCACTTGCCCGCTTGCTTGAGGATGATAGGGGGTCGAGACTTTGTGAGTGATATCATACTTGGTGAGTAAGGTATCAAAAGCTTTGTTGCAAAAGTGCGATCCCCCATCACTAATAATGGCCCTTGGAGTACCGAATCTTGTGAAGATGTTCTTTTTCAAAAATGCTACCACACTTCGAGCTTCATTGTTGTGTAAAGCCATGCCTTCAACCTACTTTGACACATAATCCACAACTACCAAAATGTAAGTGTTCCCACAAGAGCTCACGAACGGACCCATGAAATAAATGCCCTACACATAAAAAATGTCAATCTCCAAGATGGTGGTGATGGGCATCTAATTTTTCTTAGAAATCCCACAGGCCCTTTGACATTCATCACAACGCTTGACGAGATCGCTAGCGTCCTTGTAAAGAGTAGGCCAATAGAATCCACAACTCAACACTTTTGTTTTCGTTCTAGCTCCACCATGGTGACCACCATATGGTGAAGAGTGGTAAGCCTAAAGAATTTTCACTTGTTCTTCCTCCGGTACACATCGTCGAATCACACCATCGGTACAAATCTGGAAGAGATACGGCTCATCCCAATAATAGTCAAGGCAATCCCCTTTGAGCTTCTTCCTTTGGTTTAAGGAGAACTCATTCAGTACATTACCACTCAGAAGATAATTTTCTAAGTCGGCGAACCATGGCATCCCGGTCATTAAAATGGCTAGAAATTGCTCGTCGGGGAAGGAATCATTTATCTCAAGGCCGTCATGTGGCCTCCCCTCCTCCTCCAAATGAGACAAGTGGTCTGCCACTTAGTTGTCACTACCCTTGCAGTCTTGAATCTCTAGATCAAACTTTTGCAATAGAAGCACCCACCACATTAACCTTGCCTTTGAATCCTTTTTTCTCATTAAGTACCAAAGCGCCGTATGATCGGTGAGGACAATCACCTTTGTACCCATCAAGTACGGGCGGAACTTCTCCATAGCAAAGACAATAGCAAGTAGCTCTTTTTCGATCACTGTGTAGTTGACTTGGGCATCATTCATGGTCTTGTTAGCATAGTAGACCGGATGGAAGATATTTTTGATACATTGCCCCAAAACTGCTCCAACCGCCACATCACTTGCATCACACATGAGCTCGAAAGGAGAGCTCATATCCGGTGCGGTGATAATATGAGTAGTAGTCAATTTGAACTTGAGCAATTTGAATGTCTTCATACAGTCCTCGTTGAAATGTAACTTGGCATCCTTCTCTAATAGTGTACACAAGGGGCTCACCACTTTGGAAAAATCCTTGATGAATCGGCGATAGAACCCCGCATGACCCAAGAAGCTCTTCACTCCCTTCACGGATGTAGGGGGTGGGAGTTTAGAAATCACCTCTATTTTGGCCTTATCGACCTCAATACCATGCTTTGAAATTTTGTGGCCGAGGACAATGCCTTCCTCGACCATGAAGTGACATTTCTCCTAATTCAAAACCAAGTTTGTCTCCTCACATCTTGCCAAGAACTTATCCAATTTGTTCAAGAAATCATCAAAAGAATTTCCGATCATGGAAAAGTCATCCATGAAGACCTCAAGAAAATCCTCCACCGTGTCGGTGAAGATGGCCATCATACACCGTTGAAAAGTCATCGGTGCATTTCATAATCCAAATTGCATTCGCGAGAATGCGAAAGTACCATAGGGACAAGTAAAAGTAGTCTTCTCTTGGTCCTCCGGAGCAATACGAATTTGATTGTAGCCAGAATATCCATTAAGGAAACAATAAAAAGCTCGACCGGCCAACCTATCAAGCATTTGATCATGGAATGGGAGTGGGAAATGATCTTTCCGAGTGACTTTGTTGAGCTTCCGATAGTCCATACACACTCTCCATCCGGTTACCGTTCTTGTGGGGATCAACTCATTTTTGTCATTTGTGACCACAATCATGCCACCTTTCTTTGGGATACATTGCACCAGAGAGGTCCACGAGCTATCGGAAATGGGGTAAACAACCCTGGCATCCAACCATTTTATGATCTCCTTCTTAACCACCTCTTGCATTGCTTCATTTAATCTTCTTTGATGTTCAACAGAGGGTTTGGCATCCTCCTCCAAAATAATCTTGTGCATGCAAAAGGTGGGGCTTATACCCCGAATGTCCGCCTATGTCCATCCTATAGCTTTCTTCCTCTTTTGTAGCACCACCAAAGTAGAGTCTACCTGCACATTAGTCAAACAAGAGGAAAGAATAATCGGTAAAGTAGAACATGACCCAAGGAATTCATACCTGAGATGTAGAGGAAATGGCTTTAACTCCAAAGTGGGAGGCTCCTCGATTGAGGGCTTTGTTGGAGGAGTCTTCTGGTTCACAAGATCTAAGGACAATTTTCGAGGTTCATAAGTGTACGACCCCATTCCTTGCAATGCATTTACACATTCCACATAGCCTTCCTTTTCATCATCATTATCATGATTAAGCAATACGTCCTCCAAAGTATCATCAACATTCATCATAGCACTAGCATCATCAAAAATCACCTCGGTCACTAAGTCCACAAACGAACAAACTTCATTGCTATTCGGTTGCCTAATAGATTTGCATACATGGAAAACCATCTTTTCATCGCCCACACAGAGTGTGAGCTCACCGGCTTCCACATCAACAAGAACCTTCCCCGTAGCAAGCAAAGGTCTATCCAAGATAATAGGAACGTCATAGTCCACTTCTCAATCAAGAATTACAAAGTCCGTCGGGAGGATGAACTTATCAACACAAACCAACACATCATCAATAATACCCAATAGTCTCTTCATAGTACGATCTATTATTTGTAACTTCATAGATGTGGGTCTTGGTTGCCCAATTTCCAAAGTTTTGAACACCGAGTAGGGCATCTAGTTGATACTCGCCCCTAGATCACATAGAACTTTGGCAAAGTCGGCGCTCCCAATAGTGCAAGGGATTGTGAAAGCATCGGGATCTTCCAATTTCTGAGCCATTTAGTGCACAATAGCACTCACTTGATGTGTCATCTTGATAGTATCACAATTCATTGATCTTTTCTTTGTCACCAAATCCTTCATGAACTTTGTATAGCTAGGCATTTATTCCAACGCCTCAACCAATGGCACATTAATGGATAAGCTCTTCATCATGTCAATAAACTTCTTGAATTAGTTCTCGCTATTTTGCTTGGCGAGCCTTTGAGGGTATGGAGGAGGAGGCCTTGGCATTGGTGCATTGTCCTTTGGCACTACCAGTTCGGGTATGTCAATCACGTGTTCCCTAGACAGGTTCACTTCTTCTTGAGTCTCCTCCACATTTTTATCAAAATCAATTCTCACTTCTTTATTAGCTTGAACCATATTGCTTGGAATTTCATCTTTTTGAATCACTACATCATCATCCATAATTCTTCTTTGGTTTGAGGTTGTTGCCTCCCCACCTTTTCCACTCCTTGTGGTTATGGCCATGTTATGTCCCGTGTTGTTCCCACCCTTCGGGTTCACCACCATGTCACTAGGTAGTGTCCCTTTAGGACGAGTGTTTAAAGCTTGCGATATTTGCCCTAATTGAACCTCCAAATTGCGGATTGAAGTGTTGTGAGAGGCTAGTTGAGCATCGGAGTCGGCATTTTTCTCCATCATTTGTTTGAACATATTTTCAATCCGTCCCATCTCATTATTGGGAGAGCTAAAACCATGAGACGGATAAGGAGGCGGGTTGCTTGGTTGTGGATACATCGGGGTCCTTTGAAAGCTCGACCCCCGATTCCCTTGGTTATTACTCCATCCCCCTTGGTTGTTGCCTCCCCAATATCCTTGATTGTTCCCACCCCAATTGCCTTGGTTTCCTTGATTATTCCAATTGCCTTGATTATTGTTATTGTTCTAATTACCTTGATTGTTGTTACCACCACTCCAATTGCCTTGGTGGTTTTGATTGTTCCAATTTCCTTGATTTTCTTGAGATTGCCATTGTTGTTGATTCGAGATTTTGAGAGTTGTTTCTTTGCCCTTGGTAGTTGTTCAAATAGTGTACTTCTTCCTCTAGATCATTGTATGATTCGTCTTGGTCAAACCCACTGTTATCTTGCACAAATTGTTCCACACGGTTTTGCACTTGTTGACCCTTTTGCCTTCGCCTTTTCACCATCATGTTGACACCTTCCATTGCATTTACTTGCTTAGGACCTTGAACTTGTTGAAGTTGAGCTTTGGCTAATTGATTCATTATTGTGGTCAACTTGGCAATTGCATGCCCATGATCATGCAATTCTTTGTGTAGGTGAATCACATTTGGATCACCTTGAGGAACATTAACTATACTTTTCCATGCCGATGAAGTATCCGCCATTTCATCTACAATATCACAAGCTTCGGCATACGGTGTTGTCATGAAATTCCCACCGGCAAGTTAGTTGACCACGCATTGATTGGTAGTATTGATCCCCTTGTAGAAGGTTTGTTGAATCATAGCCTCAGTCATGTCATTANTTAGTTGACCACGCATTGATTGGTAGTATTGATCCCCCTGCAAAAGGTTTGTTGAATTATAGCCTCAGTCATGTCATTATTCGAGCACTATTTCACCATAGTACGGTACCTCTCCCAAATCTTGTGCAAAGGCTCATTGGGTTCTTTCTTGAATGCTAGAATCGCATCTCGAAGAGTAGCCATATGCCTGGGAGAAAAGAACTTGGCAATGAATGTTTCCGCCCATTCATCCCATGTATGGATAGAATGGTTTGGCAATCTTTCTAACCAATCCAAGGCTTTCCCCCGTAGAGATAAGGGAAATAGCCTCAACCTTAGAGCATCCTCGGAGACGTTAGTCTGTTTACTCACCCAGCAAGTGTCCACAAACCCCTTCAAGTTTTTGTATGCATTTTGACTCGGAGCCCCGGTGAATAATCCCCGTTGCTCTAGCAATGTGAGCATAACATTGGTGATTTGGAAGTTGCCTGCCCTAATGCGGGGCGGGACTATGGCCCTTGCGTAACCTTCATTTGGAAACACCCGGTGTGGAGCCGCTCTTGGTGGAGGTGGGGAAGGGACGGGAATATTGTCATGAGGTGCTCGGCCTCGCTTATTTGCTTGAGGTTCAAGAGGAACCTCATCACCTTAGTCATCGTCCACTTCCTCCCCCAAAGGAAAGTTTCCGAGAGGATCATTGTTGAGAGCCATTTTTGCACCTACAATCGATTCACAAAAAGGTTAGTAACTCAGAAGGAAAAGAAGACAAGTCACACACAAAACCAAATATATAGCTAAATCTGTTTTTAGCTCCCCGGCAACAGCGCCAAAAATTGATGTCGCCCAAATTCACACCACTGATTGGGATTGTAAAGCGGTAAATGCAATTATAATTACCCAACTTTGAGTCGGGGTCGATTCCTCAGAGAGCTTATATTGAATTAGGTATATACTTAGACTAGGTGTATGACGTGCCTAAAATGCACTTCCACATACTTGGTTGTTTCTTTCTACTTCTAAAATATATGCTATTGTTTGTAAATGTAAAGTTATAGAACGATATTTTTGGTGTTGTTGTTTTTCAAGTTTATAAAAGATCTAGGGCTGTGACTTCTACCTAGGTGGTTACCTAACGGGTTGTGGACTTTAGGGAATGTTTTGTTGGTCAAGGTGTAATATAGCAATCAACACGCGATTACCCACTCGATACCTCTCGGTAGTTAGAGTGGTTTTGCCCAATTCGACTTTCTCAAATCCAAATGGGTAATTCACAAAACCATTGATATATGCTCAAGTCGGGTCTTACTATCTCTAGATTGAATCCTTTAATTGGGGCTATTAATTTCTTGAGTTGACCCCAATTTCTTGTTAGTCAAAGTTTGCAACCATTAATTCCTAAATTCAAGCAAGAACTAGGTTAAATATCATACACCGAACCTTAAACAAGCCCTAAATCAAATACCCATTAGGTATCCACACTAGGGTTGAGTCATAACCCTAGCTAGAGATTTAGCTTCTCATAGGCAAAAATGAAGAAACTAAGGAAGAAAATAAGATGAAACTCATAATAGATGATGAAAGGATGAAAATCCAATGTTAAAATGATAACCTAATACAAAGTTTCCCAAAGCAATAAAGGAAAAATGGCTATCTACTTTCTGGAGTTCAAACTTAACCTAAATTTGACAAAAGGAACTATTTATACACAACTGAAATTATCGGACAAAATCTCCCCTGTGGAGGTTGTGTGGTAGCACAATTCTGTGTGCGGTCCACACTTTAAAGCTGGGCTTGACAGGATAGACTTCTGCTGCCGCGCAATTTTGGGATGCGGCTGCATGTCTTCGGACTCTGCGGACCGCACATTTCTGAGTGCGGCCGCACTCTTGAATTTGAGCTTGACAGGAGGGACTTTTGCGGACCGCATATTTCTGAGTGTAGCCGCACTCTTGAATTCTGCGGCCGCACAATAATCGTGCGGTCCGCACTTCTTCATGGACTCAGAACTCCATCTCTCTGAACCTCATATTCTGTGGCATCATAATAATTGTGCGGTCCGCACTTTGCAAAAGCATTTTGTCAGAGGTCCTTCATAGTTTGCGGCCACACCCAATATCGTGCTGTCCGCACTTTGCTCTTTTTGCTTGGTTTTAGTCCTTGTCCAAAAATACTCCTTCTTGAGTTGAATTTCAACGTTTTGGCTCTTTTTCCAATGCTCCTGCAAGTAAGCACATTTTATCAGTTTTTGGGAATACCTTTAAGCATTTTTGAGCTAAAACTAAAGTAAAAGAGTGCAAATAAGTAGCCAAAATCCCTACTTATCTGCGACCCCAGGCTTCGCTAGCCTTTCCGCTTTTGCGCTTCCTCAATCGCTCCTGCGAGTTCGCTTTTGTGGAACTCTGACCGCATCTGCAGTCCCTGCTGAGCAAGCCACAATTCGCTTCTGCAATCATCCTCTCGCATTTGCATGTCTGCACCTGCGGCCAAACCCTCCGCATGTGCAATGACAACAGAACATCAGTGCTTCAGCAATGCATTAAGTTCAAAATGGTTCCGGATTTAATCCGATTCACACACAAGGCCCCTAGGACCCCCTCTGAATATACCAACAAGTTTCAAAACACATAACGGACCTACTCGACGCAAAAAATCACATCAAACAACGTTGATTCTATGATTCGCAACCCAATTCAAGCCTATTGAAGCTATGAACTTCCCAATTCCAAAACAAATGCCGATTCATAGCAAAACAACTCTGATTCACTTCAAATTTTGCACACAAGTCATAAATGACATGATAGACCTATTCCAACTTTCGGAATTAGAATCCGACCTTGATATCAATAAAGTCAACTTCCAGTTTTCTCAACCTTCTAAAACTTCAACTTCCTTACTTTCGCCAATTCAAGCCAAAATGACCTACGGACCACCGAATCAACATCCGGACACGCTCCTAAGTCCAAATTTACCATACGGAGCTATTGCAACCATCAAAACTCCATTCCAAAGTTGCCTACACCAAAGTCAAACTACGGTCAACTCTTTTAACTTAAGCCTCCAACTTAGGTACTAAGTGTCCCATTTCACTCTGAAATACTCAAAACAACCGGCCGGGTCGTTACATTTGGGAAGAAGGGGAAGTTGAGCCCGAGGTTTATTTGCCACTTTGAAATCATGGAGAGAGTTGGGAAGGTTGCTTATAGGCTTGCATTACCTCCTCGCCTAGCAGGAGTACATCCGATATTTTTCGTTTCCATGCTTCGGAAACATGTTTTGAATTTCAGCACGGTGAAACTTGATGAAAATGTGACTTACTAAGAAGAGCCAGTGGCAATTCTAGACCGGCAGGTTCGTAAGTTAAGATCTAAGAGTTTTCCTTCTGTGAAAGTTCATTGGAGAGGTCAACCGATTGAGGAGGCTACATCAGATTCCAAGTATGATATACGCAGTAGATACCCTCACCTTTTTACCAATCCAGGTACTTTTCTATGTCCGTTCGAGGATGAACGTTTCTTTTAGAGGTGGAGAATGTGATGACCCGATAGGTCATTTTGAGTACTAGCCATAATTTTTGGGTTTCGAGACCTCTCATAGTTTTATTTGATATTTATTGGTTTGCTTGCGTGGTCCGTGTCATTTTTCGAAAAGGGTTTACGTAAAGTTTTAAAGAAAAAGTATTTTTTGACTTAAAATGAGGCTAGAGTTGACCACATTAACATTTTTGGTAAACGACCTCGGATCGCCGTTTTGATGATTCTGGTAGGTCCGTATGATATTTTTGGACTTGTACGCATGTTCGGTTGGGTCTCGAGTGACTCGAGCACGTTTCGACATCTTATGTGAAGATTGTGAAAAATGAATTTTAAGTTGAAATCTTGAGTTTTGATGATCGATTCTTATTATTTGATGAGGTAGCAAGAAAGTTTGTAGGATGTTATTACACTTGTGCGCACATTCAGTTTGGAGCCCGAGGAGCTCAGGTGAGTTTCAGATGCTTTATGGACTAATTTGGAACTGTTGTTGCCCGGTACTTGCTGCTGTCCAGTTGCAGGTCTCGCATTTGCGAGAATCTGATCGCAATTGTAAGCCTCGCATTTGCGATGTTAGGCTCGCAAATGCAAAAATGGGCTGGGGGCTGGTACTTCGCATTTGTGAAGAAAAGTTCTCTTTTGCAAACTGAGCTGGGATCGCATTTGCGATCTCAGTGTCGCATTTATGACATGGTGCCTCATGAGACCAGCTTCGCATTTGCAAAGCATGCAATGCATTTTGCGATGGCTGGGGACTTCGCAAATGCAAGGGTTATGTCGCATTTGCTACTTCTGAGTTCCTGATGCACTGGTCGCATTTGCGATTAGCATTTCGCAAAAATTGGGACTTAACTCATTTTACACCATGTTTTAACCCTAGACTTCATGGAGGTGATTTATTGAGAGTATTTGCTTCCCAAATGCATTGGTAAGAATCTTTAACTAGTTTTCAATCAATTTCAATTACTTTTTTTTGTAGCTCATGACTCTATATGTACCAGTTCTAGGGGATTTATTATGTATCGACGCTATTATATATGTTGATGGCTTTAGACTTTAGTAATTCATGAATTTTAACATCAAATCTATAAATTTGAAGGTAACAATTATGGGTTTTAGGTAAAATTTAGAAATTTTATAAAATTAAGATTTAGACCTCAAATTGAGATCAGATTTCGAAACAAATCACATATCTGGGCTCGAGGGTGAATGGGTGATCAGGATTTGGTCAGAGTCTTGGAGTTTGACCAAGCAAGCCCAGGGTTGACTTTTTTAAAAAAACATAAAAATTGAACCTTTTTCATTCGTGGGTAGTTTCTAAAGCTTATTTTAGATTGTTTGATTGATAATTGGCTAGATTCGGTTGGTTTGGAGGCTTATTCCAAGGGGAAGGCCGTGGTTGATTGTTGAATTGATTCTGGGAAGCGGCAAGTGTCGCGATTAACTTCGACTTGAGGAAATTAGGACTTGTATGGTCTATTTGCTACGTGAATTATGTGTGGGGACGACGTATATGTAAAGTGAATATTATATATACGTTTTCATGTGTTAAAGCATGCGAGTGAAATTTGTCTTATTTGTACCATGTTGTTACATTTACTATGCCTTCCATGCCTTTGTTAGATTGCCCGTTCTTTAATTATTCGCTTTTGTTTTTATTACTTATGTTGAAATTTTGGTGATATCGAGAGTTGAGTTTGCTTATTCTAGTACTTTTGTTGAGGTTGAAATTGCTTTCCACCTTTTTGATATGTTGGGTTATTATTGTTTCTTGGTGAGGAAGAGTGAAAAGCACGAAGGGTCCGTGCCATATTTTGCATATTGACATCTTTGATTGAGCGAATATGAGAGTTAAAGCACAAAGGGTGATGCCGTGCATATGCATTTCTATTATGATTACATAAGAATAAGAGTAAAAGCACGAAGGATGATGTCGTGCACTTGCATTTATTGATATGGTGAGGATGAGAGTAAAAGCACGAAGGGCGATCTGTGTGAGTTTATTATTTCATTGTTTCACTCGATATTTGGTTATGTGAAATTTAACTTGGTGATTTTGTTGCCCGTCTCGGAAAGAGGTTACTTCATAATTCTTTATTTCTGTTCTGTCTATTGTTCCCTATACCTACCCCTTTTCCGTTATTTCAGTTGACTCTTTATTTGTTACTATTTTATGTATATAAATAATTGTACATGTTTATTGTAGGTATGTTGCCTTAGCATCGTTACTATCTCGTCGAGGTTAGGCTAGATATTTACAGAGTATATTGGGTCGGTTGTACTCATACTACACTTTTGCACTTCTTATGCAAATTCTGGTGTTAGTCCTAGCGGCGTTTAGCGGAGGCTTGCTCGGATCATATTTGTTTATGAGACTTGAGGTAGAGCTGCACGATATTCGTACTCCCTGAAGTCCTCATCCTTATTTTGTT
>AWOL01S0025089.1:0-13173 GCA_000715115.1 Nicotiana otophora
ACATTTCCCATGGCACCAACAGTCTCTCAGGCTGGAGGAGGAGCCCAGACTCCTACCACTCCCACTCCTGAGCAGATAGCTCCCCAGTATCAGGCTCCAGCAGCTCAGCCAGTCAAATTAGTTCAGCCGGTTATTGCGGCATAGGTCTTAGATGGGCCAGCTATGTCTTCTCAGGCTTTATGGAGATTGGACAGGTTTACCAAGCTTTTTCCTGTTCACTTCAGTGGTGCTTCTTCAGAGGACCCCCAGGAGTATCTTGACAACTGTCACGAGGTTCTACAAAACATGGGTATAGTGGAGACCAATGGGGTTGATTTTGCTGCATTTCAGATGACTGGTTCCGCCAAGAAATGGTGGAGAGATTACTTGTTGACCAGACCAGTTGGGTCTCCTGCTCTTACTTGGAACCAGTTCTCTCAGTTCTTCATATAGAAGTTTCTGCCTATCACATTGAGAGAGGAGCGTCGCCGTCAGTTTAAGCGTCTCCAACAGGGCAGTCTGACTGTTACTTAGTATGAGAACCGTTTTGTGGATTTGGCCCGTCATGCTATTCTTATGCTTCCCACCACGAGAGAGAGAGGGTGAAGAGGTTTATTGATGGACTTGCTCAGCCTATCCGATTGTAGATAGCTAAGGAGACTGGGAGTGAGATTTCTTTTCAGGCGGCTGCTAATATCGTCAGACGAGTCGAAATGGTTCTTACTCAGGAAGGTCAGGGGTATGATAAGAGACCTTGTCATTCCGGTGAGTTCAGCGGTGCCTCTTCTAGAGGCAGGAGTACTTTTGGTAGAGGCCATCCTCCCAGGCCGTTTCATTCAGCGCTCCAGACATCCCATGGTGCCTCAGGTGGTCGTGGCCCTCAGATGCATTATTCCGATCAACTAGCCTACAGTGCACCACCAGCTCCTATTAGTGCACCTCCACTCCAGAGTTATCAGGGTGGTTANATTCAAGTCGACATGATCAGTTTCAGGGTCAGCAGTCACAGCAGCCGAGGTTATGTTATACTTGTGGTGATCCAAGGCACATTTCTAGATATTGCCCTCGAGCAACGGGCATGTCACGGCATTAGAGTTCTCGTGCCATGGTTCCGGCACTAGTTGTTGCACCACCTGCTCTGCCAGCCAGAGGCAGGGGTCAGGCAACCAGAGGTAGAGGCCAAACTGTTAGAGGTGGAGGTCAGGTCGTTAGAGGTGGAGACCAGCCAGTTAGAGGCCGTCCCAGGAACATAGTTCAGTGTGGTAGGGCCCAACCCCGGTGTTATGCTTTCCCAGCCAGACTTGGGGTTGAGTCATCTGACGATGTTATCACATATACTATTTCAGTTTGTAGTAGAGATGCTTCAGTTCTATTTGGTCCGAGATCTACTTACTCTTATGTGCCATCCTATTTTGCTTCCTATTTGGTTGTGCCCCGTGATTCTTTAAGTGCTCTTGTGTATATGTCCACACCAGTGGGAGATGCTATTGTTGTAGATCGTGTTTATCACTCGTATGTAGTAACTATTGGGAGTCTTAAGGCTCGTGTAGATCTTCTACTACTCGATATGGTTGATTTTGATGTCATACTGGGTATGGATTGGCTGTCACCTTATCGTGCAATATAAGATTGTCACGCTAAGACGATGACCTTAGCCTTGCAGAGGTTGCCTCGATTAGAGTGGAGAGGAAATCTTGGCCATTCTGCCATCAGGGTTATCTCTTATATGAAGGCTCGGCATATGGTCGAGAAGGAGTGTCTAGCTTATTTGGTTTATGTCCGCGATTCTAGTGCGGAGGTTCCTTCCATGGATTCGGTGCTGGTTGTTCGTGAGTTTCCAGAGGTGTTTCCTGCAGACCTGCCGGGGATGCCAACCGACAGGGATATTAATTTCTGTATTGATTTGGCTCTGGGCACTCAGCCTATTTCCATTCCGCCATATCGTATGGCCCCGCCAGAGTTGAAAGAATGGAAGAAGTAGTTGCAAGATTTGCTTGATAAGGGCTTCATTAGACCTAGTGTCTCGCCCTAGGGGTGCACCGTGTTATTTATGAAGAAGAAATATGGATCGATGAGGATGTGTATAGATTATCGGTAGTTTAACAAAGTCACCATCAAGAACAAGTATCCATTGCCAAGGATTGATGATTTATTTGATTAGCTTCAGGGTGCCAAGGTGTTTTCAAAGATTGATTTGAGATCTGGCTACCATCAGTTGAGGATTAGGGCATCCGATGTTTCTAAGACAGCTTTTCGGACTCGGTATGGGCATTGTGAGTTTCTAGTGATGTCATTTGGGCTGACAAATTCCCCAGCAGCATTCATGGATTTGATGAACCGGGTGTTCAAACCCTACTTGGATTCCTTTGTGGTTGTGTTTATTGATGATATCTTGATCTACTCCCACAGTCGAGAGGAGCATGAGCATCACCTTCGGATCGTTCATCAGACTCTGAAAGACAGGTAGTCATATGCTAAGTTCTCAAAATGCGAGTTTTGGTTGAGTTCAGTTTCGTTCTTGGGTCACGTTGTATCAACAAAGGGTATTCAAGTGGATCCTAATAATATTGAGGCAGTTCAGAACTGTCCTAGACCCACATCAGCTACAGAGATCCGTAGTTTCCTGGGTTTGGCGGGCTATTACCGTCGATTTATGGAGGGGTTTTCATCCATAGCAGCCCCGTTGACCAGATTAACCCAGAAGGGTACCCCGTTTAAGTGGTCAGACGAGTGTAAAGCGAGCTTTCAGAAGCTCAAGACTGCTTTGACTATGGCACCGGTATTGGTGTTACCCACAAGTTCAAGATCTTATACAATATATTGTGATGCAATTCGTATTGGTCTGGGTGCGGTATTGATGCATGGTGGCAAGGTTATTGCATATGCTTCGTGGTAACTAAAGGTTCACGAGAAGAATTACCATGTTCATGATCTAGAGCTAACAACCATTGTTCATGCGCTGAAGATTTGGAGGCATTATCTTTATGGCGTGCCATGTGAGGTATTCACTAATCATCGGAGCTTGCAGTATTTGTTCAAGCAGAAGGAACTCAATTTGAGGCAGAGGAGGTGGCTGGAGCTATTGCAAGACTATGATATCACCATATTATATCATCCCGGGAAGGCCGATGTGGTGGCCGATGCTTTGAGTAGGAAGTCAGTCAGTATGGGTAGCCTTGCATATATTCCAGTTGGTGAGAGACCGCTTACATTGGATGTTCAGGCCAACCAGTTCGTAAGGTTGGATATTTCTGAGCCCAGCCATGTCCTAGCTTGTACAGTTGCTCGGTCTTCTTTGTTTGAGCGCATCAGAGATCAGCAGGATGACGATCCTCATTTACTTGTCCTTAGAGACACAGTGCGGCACGGTGGTGCCAAGCAGGTTACTGTTGGAGATGACGGAGTTTTGAGGATGCATGGTCGTATTCGTGTGCCTAATGTGGATAGGCTTCATGAGTTGATCTTTGAGGAGGCTCACAGTTCTCGATATTCTATTCACCCGGGCGCTACCAAGACGTACCAGGACCTGCGGCAGTATTATTAGTGGAGGAGGATGAAGAAAGACATAGTTTCTTATGTAGCTCCGTGCCTATATTGCCAGCAGGTAAAGTGTGAGTATCAGAGACCTGGTAGTTTACTTCAGAGGTTAGAGATTCCTGAGTGGAAGTGGGAGCGTATCACTATGGATTTTATTTTTGGACTCCCACAGACTCAAAGGAAGTTTGATGCAGTTTGGGTCATTGTGGACAGGCTGACTAAGTCAGCGCATTTCATTCCTGTGGCAGTTACCTATTCCTCGGAGCGGTTGGCAGAGATTTACATCCGGGAGATCGTCCGTCTTCACGGTGTGCCTGTGTCTATTATATCTGACCGAGGTAAATAGTTCACCTCGCACTTCTAGAGGGCAGCACAACATGAGTTGCGTACGCGGGCTGAGTTGAGCACCTCATTCCATCCTCAAACGTACGGGAAGTCAGAGTACACTATTCAGATAATTGGAGGATATGCTTCGCGCTTGTGTTATAGACTTTGGAGGTTCTTGGGATCATTTCTTGCCACTTGCGGAGTTCGCTTATAATAATAGTTACCAGTCGAGCATTCAGATGGCTCCATATGAGGCATTATACGGAAGGCGATGTCGTTCGCTAATTGGGTGGTTCGAGCCGGGAGAGGCTTGGTTGTTGGGCACAGACTTAGTACAGGATGCCTTGGATAAGGTCAAGATTATTCAGGATCGACTTCGCATAGCTCAGTCTAGGCAAAAGAGTTATGCCGACCGTAGAGTTCGTGATGTTGCATTCATGGTCGTAGAGAGAGTGTTACTTCGGGAATCACCCATGAAGGGTGTAATGAGGTTTAGAAAGAAGGGCAAGTTGAGCCCTAGGTATATCGGACCTTTTGAGATTCTGGATAGAGTGGGAGAGGTGGCTTACAGGCTTGCGTTGCCACCTAGTTTAGCAAATGTTCATCCGGTATTCCACGTGTCCATGCTTCGAAAGTATCACGGTAATCCGTCCCATGTGTGTGATTTCGGATCTATCCAGTTGGACAAGGATTTGACTTACGAGGAGGAGCCAATGGCAATTCTAGCCTGGCAAGTTCGCGAGTTGAGATCAAAGAGTTACCCTTCAGTTCGAGTGCAGTGGAGAGGTCAGCCTATTGAGGCAACTACTTGGGAGTCTGAGTCCGATATGCGGAGTAGATATCCCCACATTTTTACCAGCCCAGGTACTTTTCTATGTCCGTTCGAGGACGAACAATTGTTTTAAAGGTGGAGAATGTGATGACCCAAAGGTCATCTTATGTTTTAGAATTCGAATCTGTGCTCTTAAGCCTTAAAAATCTCATTTTTACCCTCCTTAATTTGTGTGCGCAGTCCGGGCAAGTTTTCGGAAAGCTTTTATGTTAACAATTGATGAAAATAAGAATTTATGCCTTAAAGTTGATTTTAGTTGACTTCTGTCAATATTTTTGGTAAACGGGCCCAGACCTGTGTTTTAACGGTCCCGGTAGGTCCGTATCGAATTATGGAACCTGGGCGTATGCCCGGAATCGAATTCGGAGGTCCCTAGCTCAAGTTATGAATTTTTGATAAAAATTAAAAGTCTCGAAATTATTTGTTTTTAAGAAATGATTGATTTTTGGCATTGTTAGTATCGAGTCCGTATTTTAGTTCTGGAGCCCGGTACAGGTTCATTAGGTTATTTAAGACTTGTCTGTAAAATTTGGTGAGAAACGGAGTTGATTCGGATCCTCGATTTAGAAAATAGTAACTTTACAATGTTCTTGAGAATTTCATTTGATTTGGTGCTAACTTCGTAGTTTTAGGTGTTATTTTGGCGATTTGATCGCGCGAGCAAGTCCGTATGATGTTTTTAGACTTGCGTGCATGTTTGGTTTGGAGCCCCAAGGGCTCGGGTGCCATTCGGGCGATGCGCGAGTAGAGTTCAAACCTCAACAAGGTTGCTGGTGCACCAAATCTGGTGTGCCCGAACCTGCGAGCCTTTGGTCGCAGGTGCGAGCGTTAGCCCCGCAGGTGCGACCCAGGCCTGGACTTCATTTTTTTCGCAGATGTGGACTTCTCTCCGCAGGAGCGGGACCGTAGAAACGAACCCTGTCAACAGGTGCGGCCCCAATTGGCCTAGTCCTTTTTCGTAGAAGCGCACGTCCTGTCCGCATGTGCGGATGCACAGGTGCGACCAAAGCACCGCAGGTGCGAAGGTCGTTGGGCAGTGAGTTCATTTAATTCGGACTCCAGCCACCTAGGGCGATTTTTCAAAGACATTTGCTTCCCCAAATCATAGGTAAGTGTTCCTTAACTCGTTTCTTTCAATCTTTTACTTCATTTTACAAGAATTCAACCTAAAATCTAGAGTTTTCATGGTATAATAGAATTAGGGGTTAGGGTAGAAACTAGGGATTTCGGGAATTTGAGGATTTAGACCTCAATTTGAGGTCAGATTCCAAAACTAATTATATATTCAGTCTCAGGGGTGAATGGGTAAGTGCATTTTGGTCCGAACCTCAGATTTTGACCAAGTGGGCCCGGGGTCGAGTTTTTAACTTTTTGGAGAAATTTTGGAAAATTTAATTCATGCAATATAACTGATTTCTTTAGCAATATTTGATATTATTGAGTCAATTTTGAATAGATACGAGTGGTTTGGAGGTGAATTCCAAAGAAAAAGCTGTGATTGAGAATTAAGTAGCCTTCGGAGCGAGGTAAGTGTTGTGTCTAACCCTGACTTTAGGGAATTAGGAACCTTAGATTACTTGCTAAGTAAAATTCATGTGAGCGACGTATATGTGAGGTGACGAGTACTTATGCGCCGCTAATTTACCTTTTCTTCCATGTGTCTTCCGTTTTCTTATATTGTCTCTTCCTACGCTTAATTGCTACATGTTTATACTAGTGTTGCTAAATTGATCGTCATTATCATGTTTACGAATTTTCTGTTGGTAATCGAGTATTTATTTAAAAGTTGAGATTTATATTGTGGAACCAAATGTTGAAGTAAGGTTTGTACTTGTTATTCTATCTCCCTGTTGTTATTTATGCATTGCATTATGGTAAGGGAGAGTGTTAATGCACGAAGGGTGATGTCGTGCCATGATATGAGAGTTAATGCACGAAGGGTAATGTGGTGCTATATTTTGAGTGTTAATGCACAAAGGGTGATGTCGTGCCATATTGTGAGTGTAAAAGCATGAAGGGTGATGTCGTGCCTTGATATGAGAGTTAATACACGAAGGGTGATGTCGTGCCATTTCTATTAATTTTATGGTGAGATTGAGAGTAAAAGCACGAAGGGTGATGCCGTGCATTGTTTCTTACTGTATTCACTATTCTTGTTGATTCATGGTATATTGACTGCTTCGGTGATCATTCTGTTGTAGTTCTTTATCTTATATTCCTCTTGGTATGTTCCCCTCCCGACATTTCATGTTTAGTTCTTCATTTCTGTTATTTGTATATACACTGTTAAACTATACATTTTGATTTGTAGGTGTCTTGCCTTAGCCTCGGCATTCACAGACCTTGAAGTCCTCATTTATCTTTTCTGTTCTACTGTTTCTTTCATTGAGACCGTTGTATTTCTTCAAATTATTATTTGTAATAAATTCTATAATGCTTATGAATTGTGACTCCAGATCTGGGTTGTAATAATTAATACAGTTTTATGATATTCCGCACTTATTATATTTTATCTTAGTTAATTATTGTTAACTATTGAATGAGAAGAAGGAATTGGTTTAATGATACTCTAACATTGGCTTGCCTAGCAAGTGAAATATTAGGCGCTATCACGGTTCAGCCAATGGGAAATTTTGGGTCGTGACACTTTGCAGGAGATCCAAATATCAAGATATTTGCAGCTGGAACAAAGCTGCCATACGCAAACTATTATGGAATTTGTGTAGCAAGAAGGATAGTCTATGGGTCAAGTGGGTACATAACTATTATATAAAAGAAAGGCAAGTATGGGAGGTTGCACCAAAACAAGCATCCTGTGTAGTGCAAAAAATCTTAAAAGCAAACAGCTATATTGAACTAGCAAGAATAAATGCTAATGAGCTTCAATCACTGTCAAACTTCTCTATTAGGAAGTTGTACACTAAAATAAGGTGTTTTTACTAAGGTTTCATGGAGGAAGTTAGTATAACTTAGGAGCTCCCAAATGGATATTCATATTAAGACTTGTGGCACATAGAAAATTGCTTACTAGCAATAGATTAATACAATGAGGAATGGAGGTTCCATTGGCTTGTCAACTCTGTAATATGGGAACGAAAGTATTTTACACTTATTCTTTCAATGTAATGTCTTCCTATATCTGGAAAAAGGTCCTAGCTTGGGGCTGAAATTTTAAGCAAAAGGAAGAAAAATCAAGGCAGAAATATACAGAATGGCACTTGCAGCGAGTTTGGAAAGAAAGAAACCAACCAGTATTTCAAACCATGCAGTCAGATTCGAAGCATATTATGAAACAAATTATTCAGGAGGCATGTTGTAGAGGAACAATGCATGCAAGATTAGCTAGGAAACATACTATCCAGTCAGCTTGTTTCTTTTTTCTTGTGTACATATTTTCATTTGGTAATAAAAATTTATTTACCAAAAATAAAATCCCTGTTTTTTCCTAGTTTATTTAAGCGAAATAGAGAAGACGAAGTAGCAGCTATGACAATGAGAGTCGTGCTTTACATGTCGATAATTTGCACTAGCATTTGTCCCATTTCCCCTGATTCTTTTCCAGGATAGTCGTGGATTAATACAAGATCGGGAGAAGAGATTGAACTGAATAAATCTTCGGACAACTCCGTCTTCATATATACTCCGTAGCTAATATCATTAGCTTCAAATTTTGGATCCACATCTACAAACAAGTGTTGAACACCCCCACAATTTTCACCTTTAAAATATTCTATTTCTTTCAGTCCATATATAAAAGTTGGGACCTTTTAGCTTCAGCGCTAAAATGGGTAGAAACGAAGGAAGAATGCTCAATGGAAGGAGAAGTCATTAATTAAAATGGGCTCACGGAGAAGGATAGTTATTACATCTCACTTAAAATGCTCTGCCAGAAGTCATTAATTAAAATGCTCAATTAAATCTCACTGAAATCCGCTAAGATAATTTAAATTTATCATCATAAGCCCCTCTCTGTCTTAAAACAGAACAAAAATGTCAGAACAAAAAAAAAGGAATATGAATATTCACTAATTCAACTCTATATAATTACATCATAAAAAAAATAATAATAATTACATACATTTAACAAAGTCCACACATATGAAGATAAAATCCTGCATCCACAGTTAAACATCAATTTTAATTAAAAACCTTGGTAACAGATACATGGCGGAAAAAAATAATTTGAAATCCAAAATGGAAAAGTAAGAAATTTCATAGAGAAAGTGTGCTCAGACAGCCAAGGGTTTGTCTTCAACCATAAGGGGTTAGAAACCCCAGATCAGAAACTCTAGTCCACAAATTGTATCATCACCGCACAAAGTTTTATCAAACAAAATAAAGACGAGGAAAAATAAAGAGTACAAAGCTAAAGGATAGAGGACATGAGGACCACAATAGCCAAATGAATCTGATAAAAGCAGGTGGGAAGAGTGTTGAATATATAGGAGTGATCAGTATTTGAAGTTGCTAGGGTTTTGCGCGACGGGGGGCTGCTGGAGTTACAAAGCATATTGGCATAGGGCTTTCTAAATGGGCTTGCATAAATACGAGCTTCGGCTGGTACTTCTACAGTTCTACTTAGGATCAACTTTCGTATTGGGGTACGGCCGATCAAGTTGACAAATAAGTATCAAAAAATAATATTGTATAATCGCTGTAAAAATAATAGTCGAAAAATATATAAAATCTATATAATTTTTATTTATATATATATTTTATATGTTATATACAAAAATTATACAAATTTTATATACTTTTTCGACTACCAAATATAAATAGTTTTTGGCTCGGGCTAAAAGTGATAATACTCTAATAACTCTCAAAGTGGATGGTGTTGACCTTTTGTCCCCGCTTATCTTTGGAACTTCAAAATTAATAAGTGTTCGCTTGCCCTATGAGCAATACTTTTAACTTTTGATCTTTAAGTTTTGCTCATAGGACAAGTGAGGTTTTAAAGTTAAAGGCCAGCCCAAAAGATATCATATTCCTGTAATTTTTTGGTGTAAAATGTATGACATCTTTGCAAAAATAGCCAGATGGATTTATTATTTATATTTTTTGAGCCTGCATATATAGATTACATATTGATTATATACATATTGTATGAATTATACATATATTATAGGCCAAATACCTAGGCGACTCCTTAAAGTTGGCTACAGTTTTCATTTTGATACTTCAACTAAGCTCAATACCTATTGAACACTTCAACTTCAATAAAAGTGTACCGATTAAACACATATTTAATAATTATACACTGTGTTTGGAGCGTGAATATCACTTGTTATCTACTTGGCAAACAAGACCAATGAGAAAATGACATGTCAGCAAGACAAAAAATCTAGTCAAAGTATTCATATCGTTTTTTTAAAAAAATTCAAGCTCGAAACTCCTTTAATGGAGGTCAAATTTTCTCCTCAAATTAATTCTCATACAGCAAATTGTTTCAACCAACAAATTCCAACTCAAATGAAATTAGAACTCCAAATTTATTCCCTAAATCTCAAAATTGAGATAGACAATAATAGTCTATGGTTGACCCCACGAAGTTAGAGTTCAAAAATGTGATTAAACTTAGATTGAAATATTACTACAGTGGAGTAAGATTCTCAACAATGGAGAGGCTTATGAGTTTAGGTGGTTTGGCAGTGATGGACCGGTAGGGATGAAATTTGGTGTCAAAGGTTGTGGCTATGGTGGAGTCGTGCTAGAGATGATGGTGGCAAAAAAATAAGATTAAGGAAAGAAGAGAAAAACACTAAAATTAATGAGTATTTCCTTTGCTTTTTCTTTTCACGCTCTCAAAAGAGCGTGTAGTTATAGACACTATGTCATGTCAGCATATGCGTTCAATAGGTACATTTTTATTGAAGTTAAAGTATTCAATAAGTATTGAGCTTAGTTAAAGTATCAAAATGGAAATTGGAGCCAGCTTTAAGGGACCGCTTAGGTATTTGGCCTATATTATATATCTGCCAGCTATTTTTAATTTAAGTAATTCGGTGAGCGACTATTTAAGTTAATTCTTAAAAACGCATTAGGGACTCAAAAGGCCCATCATATATACTATTATGTGAAAATGACACCATTTAGTTACTTTGAATGACTGCTATTTAAGAATTAGTCAGTGCGTTCTGAATTTCAGTTTTTCAATTAAATTTTTTGGGACAAAAATGTCCTGAATTATCATGGACAAAATAAGTACTAGCTAATCTCTAAATAACATTCCAAAAAATGGCTATCTACTCACTTGCCTCAACTACTATCGCAGTGGAATCCAAATATTATATTTACTAACTTTAATTAACCTCTATTAGATTCAAATCTTACCACCTTTCTTGCGGATCATTCTAAGGTTACAGGAGACGTGGCAGGACCGAGAAGAACAGAATTATTTCTTGTGGGGCATGGCTATGATTTTGTGAAGGCAGAAAACTTTTGTTGATTTATGAGAGCACTTTGGTACGGTGGCTTGATATGAGCTGGAGGCCGTACTTCCGTTCGATATTTAAAAACTTCAATTTAGTAATTTGGCATTTGAATTATTAATTGTATATTACCAAATATTAAATTGAAGATAGTTCGGTATGATTTGGTATTTTTTGTTCGATTTGGTACGGTTTGAGTTTGTGAAATTCAAGACATGGCTTCAGATAAAAGGCAGTGTTCTCTGCCGTGCAAGATTAATCAGGAAACATTTTCCAATACTACAATAGCATGCATTGTCATGTCTTTGATTACCAGCAAGTAGAACTATTGGTGCGACATTATTCCTCCTTTGATCTTCTCACTTTATCTCAACTGGAAAATATTAACCTCAAAAGAGAATAGAAAATGGCTAGTATGCAAGACTTTACAAACTACTAAGTTCCAAATTGAAGAAGCCGAGTACCAAGGAATTGCAAGCGGAAAAAGAGCCTTATGATATGTCGCGGGTATTGTCCAACCTAAAACAATACGTTAACGCCAAAAACTGAGAAATTGGAAGTTTGGAACAAAGAGAAAGAGCAAAAACTTCCCAAACTTGTTGTAATATTCTGTAACTGCTATTTTATGCTTCCATGATAATACATACNTAACAATGGAGAGGATTATGAGTTTAGGTGGTTTGGCAGTGATGGACCAGTAGGGATGGAATTTGGTGTCAAAGGTTGTGGCTATGGTGGAGTCGTGCTAGAGATGATGGTGGCAAAAAAATAAGATTAAGGAAAGAAGAGAAAAAACTAAAATTAAGAAGTGTTTCCTTTACTTTTTTTTCCATGCTTAGCGTGTAGTTACAAACACTATGTCATGTCAGCATATGCGTTCAATAGGTACATTTTTATTGAATTTAAAGTGTTCAATAATTATTGAGCTTAGTTAAAGTATCAAAATGGAAATTGGAGCCAACTTTAAGGGGCCGCTTAGGTATTTGGCCTATATTATATATCTGCCATCTAATTTTAATTTAAGTAATTCGGTGAGCGGCTATTTAAGCTAATTCTTAAAAAACCCTTTAGGGACTCAAAGGCCCATCATATATACTATTATGTGAAAATGACACCAGGTAGTCACTCTAAAGGGCTGCTATTTAAGAATTAGTCAGTGCATTCTGAATTTCAATTTTTCAGTTAAATTTTTTGGGACAAAAATATCCTGAATTATCATGAACAAAATAAGTACTAGCTAATCTCGAAATAACATTCCAAAAAATGGCTATCTACGCACTTGCCCCCTACTATTATTGCAGTGGAATGCAAATATTATATTTACTAACTTTAATTAACCTCTATTAGATTCAAATCTTACCACCTTTCTGTTGGGATTTTAAGCTTGTGTAGCTTAAAGAAGGTGAATGAGAAATAGAGGGAAAATAAAATATTTGAGTTTCCCTTGGGAAAGGGACATTGTTCCATATCGGAGAAAGAAAAGGCTTTTGATGGGTATATATATAATTGCTCTTCTTCTAGCTCTTAAAGAGTTAAGAAAAAGGCAAGCCTCGCGCCGTCATTGTAGTCGCTCGCTCGGCTCGGCTTCGGCTTCGGATTCGGATTCAGATTCGGATTTGGTCAAAGATCGATTGATTGATTAAACTTTTTGGGCAAAATTCCTTTCAATTATTTAATTAATTAATTAAATAATTAACGAAAAATTCAATCCGGAATAACCCATGACCCGCGACTCGATTCGGTCATACCCGTTTTCTTTCCCGAATTATTTTAAATATATTTTTTCCGCAATATTTCAAACACCCCTTTTCCATCACCCCAATTTTAGATAACCATACATGGGAATTGGTAGATCTTCCTCTAGAAAATAAGCCTTTAGGTTTGAAATGGATCTTTAAACGGAAAGTGAAAACTGATGGCACTATTGACAAATATAAGGCAAGACTTGTTGTCAAAGGTTATAGACAAAAGGAAGGCCTCGATTACTTTGACACTTACTCGCCAGTAACGAGGATAACATCTATTAGGGTATTAGTGGCACTAGCGGCCGTGTATGGTCTTGAAATCCAT
>AWOL01S0025091.1:0-14196 GCA_000715115.1 Nicotiana otophora
ATGACTTGTACGCATGGTCGAAATTTAATTTCAGGAAGTTCGGAGTTGATTTGGAAAGAAAATCCTAATTTCGAAAGCCTTAAGTTGGAGGAATTGACTAAGGTGTGAATTTTAAGTAAATGACCTCGGAATCGGGATTTAAAGGTTCCAACAGGTTCGTATGGTGATTTTGGACTTGGGCGTATGTACGAATCGAGTTTTAGATGAACCGGGAGCGTTTCAGCGCCAATTATGGAAGTTGGTATTTGGGAAGGATTTCATAAAATTTGAGTAGCAGTGTATTTCAATGTTATCAATGTTCGTTTGGGATTCCAAGTCTGGGAATAGCTCTGTATGGTGATTCTGGTATTGGGAGCGTGTCTAGATATGGATTTAGAGGTCCGTAGGTCATTTTGAGGTCATTTGGCGAAAGCTGGAATTTGAAGGTTTTTGAGAAGTTTGACTGGGAGTGGACTTTTTGATATCGGGGAAGGATTCCGATTTCGGAAGTTGGAGTAGGTCCATTATGTCAATTATGACTTGTGTGCAAAATTTGAGGTCAATCGGACGTGATTTGATAGGTTCCGGCATCAAATGTAAAAGTTTGAAGTTCTAAAGTTCCTTAAGCTTGAATTGGAGTGCGATTCATGATTTCGATGTTGTTGATGTGATTTGAGGCCTCGATAAGGTCCGCGTTATGTTATGGGACTGGTTTGTGTGATTGGATGGGGTCCCGGGGGCCTCGGGTGTGTTTCGGGGTGGTTTCGGACCAAATTGGAGTTGTTTTGGACTGTTGTTGCTGGTGTCTTGTTTCCTTCTTCGCGAACGCAAAGGGAGTCCCGCGTTTGCGAAGAGGAATTTGAGGGGCTGCTGGGTTTGGCCTTCGCGAACGCGAGGCAGTGGATGCGAACGCGAGGCAAGAGATGGTCAAGCCTTCGTGAACGCAGCCAAGGCGACGCGAACGCGAAGAAGAAGAGGCAGGGCAGGGCAGCTAGCCTTCGCGAACGTGATCAGAGGGTCGCGAATGCGAAGAGAGATTTTTGGACGTGAGGTTGTTGAGTTTCACGAACGCGAGAGCTGTGCCGCATTCGTGAAGAAGGGTCGGATTGGGCAGTGAGTTGTTTTAAAATGGGAGTTTGGCCATTTTCACTTCATTTTCTCCATGGGAGCCGGTCTTAGAGCAATTTTGGAGCCCTATCTTCATCATTTATGTCAAGGTAAGTGATTCCCACCTATTGCAAGTTAAATACACGGTTTTTACATGGATTCAAGCATGAAAATTTGTAGAATTTGGCGATTTTGAAGAAAAACCTAGAAATTGGTATTCTCGAATTTTGATCATGAATTTGGGCATGAAATTAAGAATAAATTATATATTGGAGTTCGTAGTGCTATGGGTAGTATTTGTCTTCAATAATTTTTGGAATCCGGGCACGTAGGTCCCAGGGTTGCTTTATCAATTTTTCAAGCGGGGTGGGAAGTTGTTATAAATTGATTAATTGTGAATATTCGAGTATATTTAGATTGGGCTGTATCTTATTTGACTAGTTTTGGATCGGCGGACATCAGTTTGAGGTGTCAGAGAGGCTTTGGAGCCGTTTATGAAATTTCGGAGTGAGGTAAGTCTCTTGTCTAACTCTGTGAGGGGAAAATTACCCCTAGGTGTTATATATGGATGTGTGCTACTTGTTATGAGGGCTACGTACGCGCGAGGTGACGAGAGCCCGTACGTAGCAACATTCATGTTATTGTCTGGGTAGGTTTAGGTTCACATCATGCTATAGCTGTATTATTTGAGCAGTCTCTCGCCTATTAAACTCCTCTGTTTTATATTACTACTTGAGACTAGACTTGTTATTGTAGAGACTTCACGAGTTTACGATTGGTCGCCGAATAACTTTACTCCTCCTACGGCATGTTTCCGTGATATATATATATATATATATATACACACACACTTCATTGAAAAGCTTTTGTTAAAGAAATTACAACTCACACGTTTATTTGTGAGTGGGGTCAAGGACCCGTCAAAGCTTCTCAATCTTATGGGATCGGGTCGTTCGCCTCGGCAGGATTTATATACCACACTCTCATGGGAGTGGGTCGTTCGCCTCGACAGGTTAATTGATTTATCATATGGTTCAGGCCGTTCGACCCTCGGTAGTGCACTGTTTTATTATTATGTTGGATCGGTTTGTACGCCTCAGCATTTCCTATATCATATTCCCATGAAATCGTGTGTAAAACTTGGCAAGAAGCCAGTGTATCTGTAAATTCTGGATTTGGATTATGGCAGCCACTTGATGAGTTTCATTATACCTATATATATGCTCCTGTTAAGGAGGAAATTTCTAATGAAGAGCTTGAGTTCCTCGTAAAGAGAAGGGATTTGTACCACGTGATCTATATTTGTCTATTTCACTTACTTACTCTATCTCATATTTGCTACCTCTTTACTGTACCTTAGGTTGTTGGACCACTAGTGAGTGTTGATGTCGACCCTTCGTCACTACTTCTTTGGGGTTAGGCAAGATACTTACTGGGTACACGTTGCTTACGTACTCATACTATACTTGCTGCACATTTTTATGCAGGCACATATATGTCTAGAGGCCATGTGAGAGGAGAGGCGTGTATATGTACGGGGACCTAGGTGAGCTGCATTCCATTTGTTGACCCGCAGCCTACAGAGTCTCTTTCAGAGTATTTATATTTTTTTTTCTGTCTAATTTGTATTCCGGACAGCAGCTATATTTTATTTTATATTCCTAGTAAATGCTCATGCACTTGTGACACCAGGTTTTGGGATGATTATGGGTTGTTATGTATTAAATTTGTTTAAAGTATTATTATTTACTCTGTAAATCCCCATTCTTTACTATTTAAATTGAAAGAAAATATGATTTCAAAAATAATAAAATGAGAACCCAATTAAGTAATTATTGTTGGCTTGCCTAATAGTGGTGTCCGGCGCCATCACGACCTTTATGGATTTTGGGTCATGACAACATGGTATCATAGCACTAGGTTCACTTAGGTCTCACGAGTCATGAGCGAGTCTAGTAGAATCTTACAGACCGGTACAGAGATATCTGTACTTATCTTCGAGAGGATACAAAGCTGTTAAGAGCACTTCCCTTTTTGATTCATCATCGTGCTAATTGATTCTTTGAGGCTTGTACCTTTATTTCTTTCCTATTCAATATTATGCGACGTGAAATGCTTGTTATAGATTGGGAATCGAGGAATTGTCATGGTACTACAGAGGTGGTGCAGGGTGTCTCTGCCTGCGTGTTTGATTGGGCTATTACCATCGCCTTGTGAAAGGTCGTCCTGTCATTTCAGCTCAGCATCAGTATTTCCTATGGTTTTGAGATTTGGCATTGATTGTTATGACGATTCGTGCGTTGTTATCGCACCGTGATTGAGTAATGATAGGATGCCTGTCTATGCGTCGAGGTAGTGAATGACTTGAAAAGAGGTTCTACTCAGTGCATGATTTAGAGGCTCAATGTTTTATTTCCAGCGGAGAAAAGACAATCGAACTATGAGTGTTTGGGTTGATGGAGTAACGAGACTAGGTATTTTGAGCGCGGTGGAATTTTCATCTGTAATGTGGTGTCGTCATCCTTGTTGAACGAGTTAAGGTTTGCCAATGTTATGGTCTTCTTTAGTTTGCCTTCGGGGCAGGGTGTTGTGAAAATGGTGCCTGAGATGCGGTTGTCAGAGATAAAAGGGTGTAGCAGTTTTGAAATCGAATTTGTACTTCTAGTATTGATGGCTCGAGAAAGATGATCTTTTAAGAGGTTTAGAGTTGGTGGCGACTCATGTGTTCGGATATTACAGAGATGGTTTCGGGTTTGGAGCAACAATTGGGCAGTGAAGGATGAGGAAAGACATGTAGGAGGTGTCTTGTAGTGGTTGAATTGTTAGGAGGTCAGGTGTGAAAAGTAGAAGTCAAGGAGGTGCTTAAAGGAAAGGGTTTAACCAAAGCTGGAGAGTGGCAGAGTAGCATATGAGTTCTGAGGTAGGATAGCCATATGCCTTGAGGGAAGCTTAGAGTAATTTGGGAACCGTGATGGGCAGTGACTAGGACCATGGATTTTATTTGGTTGCAACATGACTTCGAGTTTGGAATGCGTTGTTGAACTTTTAGCTGGTGTCAATGGGGAAGTAGGAACCCTGGCGGGTCCCAAGGTTATATAATTGTAGCTTCAAGCTAAGTGGGAGAGCCCCATCGTCTATGATTGGATTGCATAGTTGTCAACTTGTACGGTTTCTGGGTATCAGAGTATTGATGGGTTATTATGACTAAGGAAAGAAAATATCAGTGGTAATTTGAGCAAAGGATTTAAGGAATGTGTGCTATCCTTGACCTTATCGGTTCATGTTTAGGTTTTGGGAAGACCCAGAGTTTATGCTTCGTGTGGATGTGATCTATAAGGAGAGGAATTCAGTCGGTTGCTTCTTTGAGAGGGTGTTCATGTGCTAGAAGGGCCTTGGAGTTTGATTATGTCCGGGGAAAAGTCAGAGTGGGTGACTCTCAACAATGGTTTGAGTAGGTTCAAAATTTAAGGTGTGGTGCTTAAGGATTTTGAGTCCGTGGTATGGTTAAGTATCGAGTTTTGGTAGCGGATTTTGGAAAAAGAGGACTTGGAATGTTCTATGTTATCGTCGGTTTGCGGTGTGGCATTTGGGGAATGGGAAAAAATAATTTCAGATTCATAGAAGGGTTTTCAGAATGGGTGTACTAGTTGAAGATGCGAATATGCGCATAAGGAGGGTAGGAGAAAGTTCGTTGGTTTTGGAGACAACGTGGTTTCATGAAATAAGGTCACTCAGGATGAGTACGGATTCAAGTTCATGATGTTTTGAATGGGGCTATTATTATTCCTAAGGCAAGTCTAGAGTAAATTAGAAGAAGTCAGATTCGGTTAGATGTGGTTGAATTAGAATGATGGTGGCAGTGATCAGTTCCTTCGTCGTGTCGAGTTATATATGTGATTTGTGGAAGTACATGCGGGGTTTAACGAACGGCGTAATTGATTTTATTTGGAGGCATTCGAGTATTATGGTGTGTTATGTGTAGATGAATCTCGGAAGAATTATGGTGGTTTAGACCACCACTCGAGGTTTGTATTTTTCTACA
The DNA here is from genome assembly GCA_000715115.1 of Nicotiana otophora. NCBI lineage: Eukaryota > Viridiplantae > Streptophyta > Magnoliopsida > Solanales > Solanaceae > Nicotiana > Nicotiana otophora. Next base: position 5,129 of record AWOL01S0025091.1, read on the forward strand.
GTTACGGGAATTCAGTCACGTGTGTCAATGGTTCTCCTGAAATGAGTTAAGTGAAATTTTTCTATATGATAAAGTGTGTACCCTATTGGTGGTTCGGGAGTTATGATGAAATTCTTGTACTCTTGCGTATTGGTATGTTAGGTGCAGTGAGCGGCACTGGAATTGGAAGTTGAGGATGAAGGTTGCAGTTGATGTCGACAAGAATGTCACGAGCTCGGATACGTAGGGAAGAATTGAGATGTTTAGAGTAAGCTGGTATTGTCCTTAGCGTCGCCTGAGATCGGTGTCCTATGTGAGAGGCTTTGTGTACTTATTTGCAGCTTCTTGATTTACTTTATAGCATTAGTGTGACCGGTGGTATGGATGTGCAGACTTGTTACCTGGTGCAGAGGGTCGTGGGAGTATCCTACGGGAAGATTGTATAAGTGTGACATGTAGTCACTTAATTGGTTAAAGATTTAAAAATCAAGTATGGAGATTGTGGTACTATCGCTAATGTGAGAATTTATGCCTGAAGGTCGCTCAGTTCATTTGGTTGTGGAATGTGGAAGTTTGTTCTGGATTTGACGGTTGTTCTTATGTGTCGTGAATAGGTCATTGTGGGTCCTTGAGAGGCTATTTAGCCAAGCATGGTATGATTAGAATCGGTTTGAGGTCCGTGGATGGATATAAATGTGAATGTGGGCTCTATATCAGTCCGGATGTGCTCATCTCAGCATAGCGTTGTTTTCGAAAGGGTCTACGGGCGTTGGATCTTATTTCTGTCGCCAACTATTCTGTGTAATCTATATTATACCAGGTGGGTTGTGAGGTGGTTTGATTATTCGCACTCGCATTGAGGTCCCGTATGGTTTGTGGTATTATGTGAGCAGGATGGCTCTCAAGATGCAGATCATATATCGCACCTTAGTCGTGCTTGAGTTTTATAGCACGTGACGCTACCCATCTCCCCAGGATTTGTATTATGCACTTGGCGTGCTTATGGTTGATATTCAGGCATTTTGTGAGCATAAGCGTTATGGCTCGATGTGTGTTTTCTTTAGATTATTATGTATGGATCGGGTGGCACACCGCCACGGGTATATGGCTGGATTGGGTGGCACGCCGCCACAGATATTGATGTTTTAACTTAAATACCACATAAGAGGGGGAGGGGGGGGGTAATTTGTGTGGTGTCCAATTTTTTGCGTGCACAAATTATAGAAGGACCTGGTTATTCTATGTGTTCCTTATCCTACTAATGCGGAATAATATATGCAGAAATTAAAGAACACAAGAATTTTACGTGGAAAATACCTGGCTCAAAAGGTGCAAAAACCACGATCTACTTCCCAGTAGGATTTTCCCAAACTCTCCACTAAATCACTGAGTCCAAAACTGCATTTACAAAATACTTTTGTAAACCTAGGATTAACTCTAATCCCATTGTGGCAACCAGCCTCTAACTGATGCGGCAACTTCAAGTTAACTCTAACTTGAATACTCTGAGTATCTATTACAATTGCCACTAGATAAAGCTGAAAGGTACAATATGAAAACACCTACTACAATTGAACTATAATAAAAGACAGACACTTGAAACTGGTTCTTCTATCTGGTTCATGTAGCTTCATGTTCGCACACTTGAATCACACACGAATTGCTTGCAAAATACCTTGCTATTTTGCTCTCAATTCACGTTTAACTTCTGCTTTTGTGTGTTCCGGCCTGTAGAATGCGAACATCCTGCGATTTATAGAGTTAGTAGAGTAGAAAATAACTAGAGTTCTAATGCTACTCTTCCTTGGTGGAAGAGTTCTAGTTGATATCAACCTCTAACTCCTCCCTTATCTTAGATAGTATTCTCTTTGATTAAGGAGTCCTTCTCCTTATCAATTATGCAACCCTTTTCGATTAGGAGATATTAATTAGACCAAGTTAAGCTTATATCCTTCACGTGCATCCCACATGCTCGAATCTGCCCGTGTCTATGCACACTAGGGATGAACCTGGTTCATGCCTGACCTTCCTTTGTTAATCTTCAAAACTAACCTTCACTTAGGCCAAAAAATTCTCCCTTTTTGATGATGACAAACTTTGTGCTTTTCATAAGTTTAGGCCCTGTTTCAACTTAGCCCAACATCAACACAACGTTAGAATAATTTCCACTTATCATAAAGGACCAAGTTCATTAGGTTATAAACATCATTGTTCAAAGTGTAAAGCATAACCTTTTTCCCCCTTTTGGCATCATCGAAAAGTTGCATAAAAAATGTGAGATAACTAGATTTTAAAACTTACTCATGGCCACCGGGGCTACTTCAATTGCAATCATGGATTAATTATCATAAATCAAGCTAAAACTTTTAACCATCAAAGAAATATAAACAAACAGTTAGAGCAAAAATAGTGAGTTTCATTGATGATTGATAAGATTCTACCACAAAGCATAAGAAGAAATAAAAACACTGGAAACATGAACAAAAAAATCCCGAACTGGGTCACTGGTTGATCTACACTAGGCTAGGATCTTAAGGCTGGGAAGAACTAGGTGCTTGGTTTTTGGCTTGGAGTAGTTTCAGCATATCCTGAAGAATGCCATCATTCTTCTCCTTTTCTCTTGCCAGCTCAGTTCTGAGAGCATCTCTCTCAGTCTCCACCTCAGCCAACCTTTTCTTCAGCCTCTCAATCTCAGCATCCTTAGCCCCACTTTCTTACACCAAGGCTCGCACTTTGCTATTCACCGGTACCTTTTTAGATGAACCAGGTTCTTTAGGAGTGACTTGGACTTCATAGTCACAAGAAGGCAGCGTATTTGCCCCAAAATGATCCTTGCTTGTACCAACCTCCCTTTTTTCTTTGGATTATAACTTTCAGTCACTCTCTTCAGTAGGTATGCGAGGGTTTCCTGTTCAGATAAAACAGGTTCATCTATATATTTCCCAAGCTGAACGATCCTTTCAGCGGCTTCGCCAGACCCACTTCCCCCTATTTTCTTTACACTCTCCTCTACTCTAGCAAATATTTCTCCCCAAACAACCATTGCACCTGTGTCTTTGGTTAAACTCACAGGAGTGGGTGAAGAATCAACCACTCTTTTACCCTTTCCCCTCACAACACTCCTAACTCCCTTGCTCTCTTTTTCTTGTCCCTTTTTATTTTTACCACCAACTTCTCCAGACTCTGTAGTTTCAACACCTACCAGCACAAACCTATTCTCCAAATTTGTAGCAACTTTGGAAATGTTTTAGGAGTAACTATAGGGCTAGAAGATACCTGCTCAATTTCAGAAGAAACAGTTTTTCCCCCCCTCAATAGCAGATTTGAATGACTCATCAGATTTCTAGGTTCTTCTTCCCCCCTCAGGAAGTGATTTCTTGTGGTAGTGATGAAGGGTTTTTAGGAATGTTAGCCATTTCTGTGCTTGGGTATGGAAGAAAAGAAAGTTGGATTATGTTTGGAAGATGAGGGAAGATGGAGAGTATTTTGACAGCTTGAAAAATATGAAGTGAAGAAAGCAATAATGCTGATCAATTTAAAGGATAGGTAATTAATGGGTAACTGTAGCTTTTCAAACTTTTAGAAGTCTAATCAAACTGAATTTCAGTTTTGAAAAGACTTTGGAGTGTATCCCTAGAATCTAGGTACTTCAATTCGGTTGGGACTCTTTTGAACGGAACTAGTTCACTTGTAACGGATAAGTCCAAAAGGAGTTTGGAATTAGGTAGAACTCTGCTCATGATAAAAATATTATTATTTCAAATTATGCAGAGCGTAAAAAACATACCGAGTTATCTTGATGAACCAGGTTCTTCACTGAGAATTCTCTTGTGTAAGTCTAAATTTTCCAAAATAGAGAAAATATCATTAGATATTAATGAGTCATTTTAACACATGGCACAAGAGTATACTATTGAAAGTATGATACTGATCAAGAATTAATCTAATTATATACAGAATTTTCAGATTTTCTAAACTGGTCCTTTTAGGTGATCTTAATCATCCCTAATTCTAACCTGCTCCTTTCAAAGTGATCTTTACTTAGGGCTTTTGTGAAGATGTCAGCTATTTGCTTGTCAATAACACAAAATTCCACAATGATCACCCTATTTTCATAGTTATCCCTCACAAAGTGATGCCTAACATCTATGTGCTTAGTTCTCTTTTGGTGAACCAGATTCTTGGTCATAGTAATAGCACTAGTTTTATCACAAAAAATAGGAATACAACCGACATCAATTCCAAAGTCCTTTAATTGTTGTTTGATCCACAACAATTGAGCACAACATGAAGCAGCAACAACATACTCAGCTTCAGCAGTAGATAAGGCCACTGAATTTTGCTTTTTGGTGGCCAAAGACACAAGACATGAGCCAAGAAAGTGTGCTATACCCGAGGTGCTCTTTCTATCCACTAGAAAACCTGCATAATCAGCATTAACATATCTCACTAAATTGAAATTACTACCTTTTGTATACCAAATACAAAGATCAGTGGTGCCTTTTAGATATCTCAAAATTCTCTTGACAGCAGTCAAGTGAGACTCCTTTGGATTTGCCTGAAATCTTGCACAAAGACCTACACTGAAAACAATGTCAGGTCTACTAGCAGTAAGATACAACAATGAGCCAATCATTCCCCTATACAACTTCTGATCGACAGATAAACCAGGTTCATCTATATCCAACTTTGTAGCTGTTGCAATAGGAGTGATAATTTCTTTGGAATCTTCCATTTTAAACCTTTTAAGCAACTCTTTTACATACTTCTGCTGATGGATCATAGTTCCATTTGAATTCTGTTTAATTTGTAAGCCTAAAAAGAAATTAAGCTCGCCCATCATGCTCATTTCAAATTCACTCCCCATTAGTTTAGCAAATTCTTTACTTAACTTATCAGTAGGTCCTCCAAAGATTATATCATCAACATATATATGAACTACCAAGAGATCTTTACCTTTTTCTTTCAAGAATAAAGTATTGTCAGTTTTACCTCTCTTGTAGTCATGGTCAGGCAAAAACTTTGATAATGTTTCATACCATGCTCTTGGATCCTGCTTGAGCCCATTGAGTGCTTTGTCAAGTTTGTACACATGATCGGGACTTTTCTTGCTTTCAAACCCCGGAGGTTGCTTGACAAACACTTCTTCCTTTAAATAGCCATTGAGGAAGGCACTCTTGACATCCATCTGGTGGAGGGTAAATTCCATGTAAACAGCAAAGGCTATACGGAGTCTTATTGCTTCCAACCTTGCAGCTGGAGCAAAGGTTTCATCATAGTCTATGCCCTCTTCTTGGCTATATCCTTGAACCACCAATATTGCCTTGTTCTTTGTAACTGTTCAATCTTCATCAAGTTTGTTTCTGAAGACCCATTTTGTGCCAATTACTGATCTTTCCAAGGGTCTTGGTACCAGATGCCAAACTTGACTCTTTTCAAATTGGTTGAGTTCATCTTGCATTGCATTTACCCAGTCTGCATCCTACAAAGCCTCAGCAATATTTTTAGGTTCAATAAGAGATAAGAAAGCATCAAAGGCACAAAGATTCTTTAATGAAGATCTGGTTTTGATTCCAGAGTTTGGATCAGTAATTATGTTCTCAATGGGATGAGAACTTTGATACTTGTAAGGTTTCACAACCAACTGGTTTCCCCTTGATGTTCCTTCAGTGTTTTGTTGATGTGAAACAAGTTCATAGATAGGTTCCATTGAGGTTTGAGTATTATTTCCTCTTAGTTTTGTTCCCCCTGTCTTGTTGCTTTGGGAAGAAGAACCTGTTCCATCACTTATTTTTTCTTCTCGTGCAGCTTTAGTCTGGGTTGTGGTTTCATTTAAGTTTCTCACCAGCCCAATTGCTTCATCATCATGTTCATGTCTCTCAGAAAGAATGTTAGTTTCATCTAAAACCACGTGAACACTTTCTTCAATACATATAGTTCTTTTGTTATAGACCTTATAAGCTTTACTATGTGAAGAATATCCCAAGAATACTCCCTCTTCACTTCTGGGATCGAACTTGCCTAGGGAGTTTTTACCATTGTTGTGCATAAAGCAGTTGCATCCAAATGCCCTAAGATGGGATATATTTGGTTTTCTCCCTTTAAGTAACTCATAGGGAGTCTTCTCAACAAGAGGTCTAGTCATGCACCTATTTATGATGTAGTATGCAGTATTTACAGCTTATGCCCAGAAGCTATGGGGCAGTTTACTAGAAAGAAGCATAGTCCTAGCTATATCTTCAAGTGTCCTATTCTTTCTTTCAACTGCTCCATTTTGTTGTGGAGTCCTAAGAGTAGAAAAATTATGATCTATGCTATGCTCATCACAAAATTCAGCAAATTTAACATTTTCAAATTCAGTGTCATGATCAAACCTAATTGATGCAAGTTGATTACCTAGTTGTTTCTGAGTTTTTCTAACAAAAGAAGTGAACATGTCAAATGCTTCATCTTTAGATGTTAAAAATAATGTCCAAGTAAACCTAGAGTAATCATCAACAAGCACCATAACATATATTTTACCACCTCTGCTTAATGTTCTCATTAGACCACAAAGATCCATATGGACCAGTTCCATCGTCCTGGTGGTGCTTACCACTTTCTTGCATTTAAAGGAGGATCTTACCTGCTTACCCCTTGTACAAGCCTCACAAACTTTGTATTCCTTAAACTTGATGTTAGGTAGCCCTATCACCAGGTCCTTGGAGACTAATTTGTTGAGTTGACTCAGACTTGCAGGTCCAAGTCTCTTGTGCCAAAGGAAGGGATCATTGTCCAACATACTTAAGCAAGTGAGTTCATTTTATGACAGTGTGGGAAGATCTACAACATATATATTGTTCACTCTTTTTCCCTGCAAAACAATCTTGTCAGTGGTAAGATTAATCACAAAGCATTTAGTAGAGGTGAATGCTACCAAGTTACCTCTATCACACAGTTGTGATACACTAATTAGACTATATTTTTGGTCGTCTATCAAATAGATATTCTCAATCGAGTGAGCGTCAGTCTTATCTACCTTACCAACCCCAATGATCTCACATTTCTTCCCATTTCCAAAGGAGACATTACCTCCTTTGAGGTCCTCAAGTGAAAGGAATTAGTTCTTGCTTCCTGTCATGTGCTTTGAGCAGCCACTATCCATGTACCATATTTGGCTGCTCCCCTTCACTTGGACCTGCAAAAGGAAATAAGGGGTTAGTCTTAGGAACCCAAACTAGTTTGGGTTCCTTTCTATAGGAAAAATGATGAATCAAATTCTTTTTAGCCCAACCTGGCAGCTTATTTTTCCCTTGAACAAACTTTTTATTCTTTTGACTAGCCTTTTCTTTTGCAGTGCATTCACTTTTATAGTGACCAGTTTTACCACAGTGTGCAAATTTTGTTCTCAGGAAGTATGAGATACTTTCTTTTGGGATCCTATTTAGGCGGTAGATTCCCAAAGCTAATTCCTCTTGTATTTCTATTGTGATGTTCCTGTAGCCATGACAGTGCATCGGAGGACCTGTTCTATTTACAAGTTCTGTCTAGTTCATGCTTGACCTTGCCTAGATCCTCTATCAAAATTCTTACATGCTCATCCTTCTTATACAACTCATCTTTTAGTTTTCCTACATTTTTTTCTAGAGTGAGTTGTGTGCAATCAACTGTCTTCTTACTTGTTCCTAATTTCAGTTTTAGGTTTTCAGATCTAAGTTCTAGGATATTTGATTCAAATGCATGAACCTGGTTCTTTAGTGCAGTATTTTCACTTACAGTCTCACTAACTCTAAGTTCCAGGTTCTTACACTTTGCTTTTAAAATCACACATTCCTTAGACAACTGTTTCTTTTCATTATTTATATCCTTAGATTCATCAATGAAATCTAGAAGTAACTCAGATAGCCTTTCTTTAAACAAAAACTTAATCTTATCTTTTAGATGGATTGTACTTACTTCAGATTCCTCATCGGATTCTCCAATTGCCATAAGTGCTTGTTCATCTCCATCTTTATTATCTGAGTCCTCATCTAAGCTTTCTCCCCAAGCAGCAACCATAGCTTTTGTTGATCCTTTGTTCTTCTTGGGATGAACCTGTTCCTTCTTTCTGTTTCTTCGTTCAGCTCTTTCCTTCTTCCATTTAATTTCCCATTGAGGGCAGTTTTTGATGTGGTGATCAGTCTTCCCACACTTGTAGCAGCCCTCATTGGTCTGCTTTTCAGGAACCCTTGGTTTGCTGTAGCCTCCACTTCTTAAAGAACCCTTTCCTCTCATTAGGTACTTCTTGAAGTCCTTTGTGATCATAGACATTTCATTATCTTCTAGATCAGAACCTTCAGTGATTCTGAGTGTCGGGCTCCTTTGCTTCTTGTGTACATCCATCTTCATGGTTTGCCTTTTATGTTCATAAGTAGTGAGATTTCCAATTAGCTCATCCAACCTAAGAGTGGCAATGTTCTTTGATTCTTGAATGGCAGTGATTTTTCTCTCCCAAGTAACTAGAAGAACCCTTGTCAGAATCTTCTCAACTCCGTCTTCTTCAAAAATAATCCTTCCAAGAGACTTAAGTTCATTTTTCAGTGTGGTGAACCTTGTATATATCTCTTGGTTTGTTTACCCTTCCTTCATGGTGAAATTCTCATATTGAGAATATAGTAGTGTTCCTCTAGACCTCTTTACTTGAGGTGTTCCTTCATGGGCCACTTGCAAAGTGTTCCAGATTTCCTTAGAAGTGGTACAACTTTGGATTCTACTGTACTCATCTGGACCGATTCTACAAATAAGCCATTTTTTGGCTTTAGCATTCTTCTCTTATTTCCTCAAGTCGTCAGCAGTATAGTCAGCTCTTATTTTTGGCACCTCTTCTCCTTCGGCATTTATCTTCATGGTAACTAGTGAACCATCTGTGACAATGTCCCACAGCTCATAGTCTTCTCTTATGATGTGATCTCTCATCCTGTTTTTCCACCAAGAGTAATACTGGACGTTGAAGAGTGGTGGCCTAGCAGTGAATTGCCCTTCCCAGTTTCCAGGTGGTGCACTCATCGTGATCTTCTCCTAAGGTGTTATCCTCTTCAAGGATAACCTGCTCTAATACCTATTGATATTTT
>AWOL01S0025104.1:24083-47666 GCA_000715115.1 Nicotiana otophora
TATTTATACAGGGTTTTTACGTAGGTGTCTTGTCATAGCCTCGTCACTACCTCGTCGAGGTTAGGCTCGACACTTGCTGAGTACATTGGTTCGGTTGTACTCATACTACATATTTGTACATCTTATGCAGGTACTGGTATCATTCCCAATGGTGCTTAGAGGTGCGTCGGCTCGGATCACTTTCATACGGAAACTTGAGATAGATCTGCTGGAGTTCGCAGACCTTGAAGTCCCCTTCCATTTCCTACCTTTACTGTTTATCTCTTTCGAACAGTTGTATTTATTTTAGACTATGTTTGTAGACTTCTAGTTACTCATGTACTCATGAATCCGAATTTCTGGGAGTAGTTAGTAGCACGTTGTTTATATTCACACTGTGTTAGATTTGGAGTTTATTTATCGTTTATTGCCATTACTTGAGTTAATTGCTAAAAATTTGTTAAGTTCTTTAACAACGTCGGCTTGCCTAACAAGTGGATGTTAGGCGCCATCACGGTCCCGAGGTTGGGAATTCTGGGTCGTGACAAAATGGTATTAGAGTACTAGGTTGCTTAGGTCTCACAAGTCATGAGCAAGCTTAGTAGAGTCTAGAGGATCGGTACAGAGATATCTGTACTTATCTTCTAGAGGCTATGGAGTTTTAGGGAACAAAATCACTTCTTTTCCTATTGTGCGATTTTATTCTATCATTGATGTTTGAATCATTCCATTCCTGTTCCCTCGCAGATGATGAGAACACGCACAACATCCACAACCGGGCAGGAGCCGGAGCCCCCTATTGCTTCCACTACCAGGGGTAGGACCGAGGCCGAGGTAGAGGCAGAGCTCAAGCAGCATCAGCACACAGTGGAGCCTCAAATTGATCATGAGAAGGAGATCCCAGCTTAGATTGCACCAGTCGGACCCGCTCAGGTTCCAGAGGGATTTATAGCCACTCCCGTGCTTCAGGATGCTCTAGTCTGTTTAGTGGGCCTTATGGTGAGTGCGGCCCAGACCGGTGCATTTCCAGTGGAACCAGCTGTCTCTCAGGCTAGGGGAGGAGACAGACTCAAGCTACTCACTCTCCGAAGCAGATGGGGTAGTTCAGCCTGTTGTTGCTGCACAGATTAGGGAGAGGCCCGCAATGTATTATAAGGGATTGATGAGATTGGATACGTTCACAAAGATCTTCCCTATTCACTTCAGTGGTTCACCTTTTGAGTACCCACAAGATTACTTGGACCATTTCCACGAGGTGTTGCGCAACATAGGTATTGTTAAGACCAATGGGGCTGACTTTGTAGTGTTCCAGATGGCTGGTTCTGCCAAGAGTTGGTGGAAGGATTTTGAGCGGAGCAGACTAGATGGTTCACCTCCACTTACCTGGGATCAGTTTTCGCAGCTATTTCTGGAGAAGTTTAATCCTTTCACTCTAAGAGAGGAGTACCGCAAACAGTTTGAGTGCCTTCAGCAGGGTAGCATAAGTGTTATCCAGTATGAGACCCGATTTGTGGACCTAGCTCGCCATGCAGTTATATTACTCCCTACTGAGAGGGAAAGGGTGAGAAGATTCATTGATGGACTTACTTTTGGCATTAGGATATAGATGGCTAAGGATACCGGTGATGATATTTCTTTTCAGAGGGCCGGAGAGATTGCTAGACGGATCGAGATGATTTATGGTCAGAGTAGGTAGGAGGTATCTGAGAAGAGGCCTCGTCATTCTGGCGGTTTCAGTGGTGCCTCATTTCGAGGCAGGGGTCTATTAGGTAAGGGCTATCCCCCAGGCCATTTCAATCAGCGCTTCAGGCATCCCACGGTACTTCGGGTAGTCGTGGTTCTTATGTTTCTCATCTTGAGCAGCTAGCCTACAGTACACCATCAGCTCCTATTAGTGCACCTCTAATCCAGAGTTATCAAGGTAGTTATTCAGGTCGACAGGGCTAATTCCAGGGTCGGGAGTCACATCAACTGAGGGCTTGTTATACTTGTGGAGATCTGAGGCACGTTGCTAGATTTTTCCCTAGGTCACAAAGCGGCATGCCACGATAGCGTTCTCGTGCCATGGTTCTGGCAGCAGTTGCTTCACCACCCACTTAGCCATCTAGAGGCGGGTCAGGTTGTCATAGGCAGAGGTCAGGCCATTAGAGGTGGAGGTCAGGCTATTACAGGTGGAGACTAACTAGCAAAAGTCCGTCTGAAAGGCGAAGGTCAAAGTGGTGGGGCCTAACCCTATTTTTATGCATTTCCAGCTAGACCTGAGGCAGAGTCATCTAACGCCATCATCACAGGTAGTGTTCCAGTTTTCCATAGAGATGCTTCAGTCATATTTGATCCTTGATCTACTTATTCCTATGTGTCATCATATTTTGCTTCATATCTGCTTATGACTCGTGATTCTTTGAGTGCTCCTGTATATGTGTCCATGCCTGTGGGAGATTCTATTATTGTATATCGTGTTTATCGCTTGTGTGTGGCTTCCATCGGGAGCCTTGAGACTAGTGTAGATCTCTTACTTCTTGATATGGTGGACTTTGATGTTATTTTGGGCATGGATTGGGTGTCACCTTATCACGCTATATTGGAATGTCATGCCAAGAATATGACCACAGCCATGTCGGGGTTGCCTCGATTAGAGTGGAGGGGGAATCTTGGCCATTCTACCAGCATGATTATTTCTTATGTGAAAGCTCAGCGTATGGTCGAGAAGGGATGTCTAGCATATTTGGCATATATCCGTGATCCTAGCACAGAAGTTCCTTAACATGGATTTAGTACCAGTTGTGCGTGAGTTTCTAGAAGTATTTCCTATAGATTTATCGGGGATGCCACCTAACAGAGATATCGACTTCTGTATTGACTTGGTTTGGGCACCCAGCCCATTTCTATTCCACCATACCGTATGGCCCCACCTGAGTTGAAGGAATTGAAGGAGTAGTTGCAGGATTTGCTTGATAAAGGATTTATTAGGCCTAGTGTCTCGCCTTGGGGTGCACCAGTGTTGTTCGTGAATAAGAAGGATAGTTCACGAGGATGTGTATAGATTATTGGTAGTTGAACAAAGTTACTATCAAAAATAAGTATTTGTTGCTGCGTATTGATGACTTATTTGATCAGCTTCAAGAAGCCAAAGTGTTTTCAAAGATTGATTTGAGATATGGCTACCATCAGTTGAAGATTAGGGCATCGAATGTCCCTAAGACAGCTTTCCAGACTCGGTATGGGCATTATGAGTTCCTAGTGATGTCATTTGGCTTGACAAATGCCCCAACAACATTTATTGATTTGATGAACTGGGGTATTTAAGCCCTATTTGGATTCTTTTGTGATCGTCTTCATTGATGATATTTTGATCTACTCCTGTAGTCGAGAGGAGCATGAGCAGCATCTTCAGATTGTACTTCAGACTCTGAGAGATAGTCAGTTAAATGCCAAATTCTAAAAAATGTGAGTTTTGGTTGGATTCGGTTGCATTTTTGGGGCATGATGTATATGTCAAGGGCATTAAAGTAGATACTAAGAAGATTGAGGTAGTTCAAAACTGGCCTAGACCTACTTCAGCTACAGAGATTTGGAGCTTCATGGGTTTGGCAAGTTATTATTGCCAATTCGTGGAGGGGTTTTTTATCTATTGTACCCCTATTGACTAGATTGACCCAGAAGGGTGCCCCATTCAGCTGGTCCGATGAGTATGAGTTGAGCTTTTAGAAGCTCAAGACTGTTTTGACTACATCCCTAGTGTTGGTGTTGCCTAGAGGTTCAGGATCATACATTGTGTATTGTGATGCATCGCATATTTTTCTTGGTGCAGAATTGATGCAGGATGGCAGGGTGATTGCATACGCGTCTCATCAGTTGAAGGTTCATGAGAAGAGTTACGATGTTCATGAATTAGAGTTGGCAGCCATTGTTTATGCATTGAAGATTTGGAGGCATTACCTCTACGTCGTGTCATGTGAGGTATTCATAGATCACTAGAGTATACAATATTTGTTTAAGCAAAAGGATCTCAATTTGAGGCAGCGGAGGTGGTTAGAGCTGTTAAAGAGTATGATATCACCATTTTATACCATCCCGGGAAGGCCAATGTGGTGGCCGATGCCTTGAGCAGAAAGGATGTGAGTATGGGTAGCCTTGCATATATTCTAGTTGGTGAGAGACCGCTAGCATCAGATGTTTAGGTCTTGACCAATCAGCTTGTGAGGTTGGATGTTTCGGCAAAACCGCGGTTGATTGATTTCTGTGATTGCGGAGCGAGATAAGTGTCATGGTTAACCTTAACTTGAGGTATTAGGACTTGTTCGTCTATTTGCTATGTGTTTAATATATGGGGACAACGTATATGTGAGGTGACAAGCACTTATGCGTTGTCATTGGGTTAAAGCATGCGGGTGAAACTTGTTTCTTGTATTATACTGTTCTGTTAACTATATTTATCCATGCTTAGGTTAGATTATTACTTCTTTAACTATTCGTCCCGTATTTATTGCTTATTTTAAAGATGTTGAATATTTTGGAAGTTGAAGTTTGATATCATGGCACCATATTTGAAGTTAAATTATTTCCCCGCATTATGTATTATTAAGATTCACATTATTACATGGTGAGGACGAGAGTAAAAGCAAGAAGGGTGATGTCGTGCTATTTTATTCATATTATTACACGGTGAGGACGAGAATAAAAGCACGTAGGGTGATGCTATGCCATTCCATTCATATTATTACATGGTGAGGATGATCGTAAAGTCACGAAGGGTGATGTCGTACCATTATATTCTCATTATTGCATGTGAGGACGAGAGTAAAAGCACGAAGGGTGATGTCGTGCCATTTTCATATTATTGATTTAACTAATCTACGGTTTTGGTGATTTACTTGGTTATTTCATGATTGCATACTTGTCGTATTTACTATATCTTCCCCTTTTTGCATGTCCCCTCACAATTAGTGTTTTATCATTCTTTGTTATTGTTGTTGCTTTATATATACTTGTATATGTTTATTTTACGTAGGTGTCTTGTCATAGCCTCGTCACTAACTCCTTGAGGTTAGGCTCGACACTTACAGAGTACATTGGGTCGGTTGCACTCATACTACACTTTTGCACTTCTTGTGCAGATACTGGTATTGGTCCTAGTAGCGCTCAGTAGCTTTCTGCTCGAATTTAGTTGTAGTTGGAGACTTGAGGTATAGTTGCACGACGCTTGCGTCCCTGAAGTCCCCTTCCCTTCTATCATTACTGTTTTATTGAGTTTCAAAATACTTGTACTTTGTTCAGACCTAATTTATAGCACTCTAGATGCTCATGTATTCGTGACTCCAGTTTCTGGGATTGTATTTGGATTACGTCGTTATTTATCTTATCACTTTATTTTAGACTACTCGATTTTATAGTTATCATTTGATTTGGATTATTAAAATAGTTAATACAAATAGCTAACATTGGCTTGCCTAGCAAGTGAAATGTTAGGCGCCATCACGATCCCGAGGGTTGGAATTCCGGGTCGTGACAAGTTAGTATCAGAGCACTAGGTTGCTTAGGTCTCACGAGTCATGAGCAAGCTTAGTAGAGTCTGGAGGATTGGTACGGACACGTCTGTACTTATCTTCTAGAGGCTATGGAGTTTTAGGTAAAAAAAATCACTTCTTTCTTTCCTTATCGTGCGATTTCATTCTATCATTGATGTTTGAATCATCCCATTCTTGTTCTCTCGCAAATGGTGAGAACACGTACAACATCGATAGCCAGGCAGGAGCCGGAGCCCCTATTGCAGCTACTACAGGGGTAGAGTCCAAGGTCTAGGTCGAGCCAGAGGCCGAGGCAGAGCTCAGCCTAAAGCTTGAATAGCAACACCTACAGTGGATCCTCAGATTGATCATGAGTAGTAGATCCCAGCTCCAACCGTACCAGTTGGACCATATCAGGTTCCGAAGGGATTTATAGCTACTCCCGTGCTTCAGGACACTTTAGTCTATTTAGTGGGCCTTATGTAGAATGTGGCACAGACCGGTGCATTTCCGGTGGCACCAGCCATCTCTCATGCTGGGGGAGGAGCATAGACTCTCACTACTCACACTCTGGAGTAGATGGCTCCCATATATCAGACCCCAGTGGTCCAGCCAGTTGGGATAATTTAGTCAGTTGTTGTTGCACAGACCGGGGAGAGGCCCACGATGTCTACTTAGGGACTGATGAGATTGGAAAAGTTCACAAATCTCTTTTGTATTCACTTTAGTGGTGCACCTTCTGAGGACCCACAAGATTACTTGGATCGTTGCTATAAGGTATTGTGCAACATGGGTATTGTTGAGACCAATGGGGTCGACTTTTCAGTGTTCCAGATGACCAGTTCTGCCAAGAGATGGTGGAGAGATTATGTGTTGACCAGACCAGCTGGTTCACCTTCACTTACATGGGATCAGTTTTCACAACTATTTCTAGAGAAGTTCATTCCTTTCACTCTGATAGAGGAGTATCACAGGCAGTTTGAGTGCCTTTAGTAGGGTAGCATGACTGTTACCCAGTATGAGACCCAATTTGTGGACCTAGCTCGTCGTGCAGTTATCTTACTCCATATTGAGAGGGACAGAGTGAGAAGATTCATTGATGGACTTACTTTCAGTATTAGGCTACCGATGGCCAAGGAGACCAATGATGATATTTCTTTTTACAGGGCCATAGAGATTACTAGACGGATCGAGATGGTTCATCGTCAGGAGAGGGGGCGATATCAGATAAGAGGCCTCGTCATTTTGGTGGTTTCAGTGGTGCCTCATCTGGAGGTAGGGGTACTTTTGGTAGAGGCCATCCTCCCAATCCGTTTCAATCAGCGCTTCAGGCATCCCACGATGCTTTGAGCAGTTGTGGTCCTTATGTACCTCATCCTGAGCAGCTAGTTTACAGTGCACCATCAGCTCCTATTAGTGCACCTCAAATCTAGAGTTATCAGGATGGTTACCTAGGTTGATAGGGCCAGTTCCAAGGTCAGCAGTCACAGCAGCCAAGGGCTTGTTATACTTGTAGAGATCCGAGGCACCTTTCTAGATTTTTCCCCAGGTAATAGGGCAGCATGCCACAACAGAGTTCTCGTGCCATGGTTTCTGTACAGGTTGCTTCACCGCTAGCTCAACCAGCTAGAGGCAGGGGTCAGGCTACCAGAGGTGGATGTCAAGCCATTAGAGGTGGAGGAAAACCAGTTAGATGCCGTATGAGAGGCGGAGGTCCAAGTGGTAGGGCCCAACCCCCTTTTTATGCATTCCCAGCTAGACCTGAGGTAGAGTCATCTGACGCCATCATCACAGGTATTATTCCAGTTTGCCATAGAGATGCTTCAGTTCTATTTGATCCAGGCTCTACTTATTCATATGTGTCATCCTATTTTGCTTCATATCTGGTTGTTCCTCGTGATTCTTTGAGTGCTCCTGCGTATGTGTCCACACCTGTGGGAGATTCTATTGTTGTAGATCGTATTTATCGCTCGTGTGTGATTTCTATTAGGAGTCTTGAGACTAGTCTAGATCTCCTACTTCTGGATATGGTGGACTTTGATATTATTTTGGGCATGGATTGGTTGTCACCTTATCACGCTATATTGAGCTGTCATGCCAAGACGGTGACCTTAGCCATGCCGTGGTTGCCTCAATTAGAGTGGAGAGGGACTCTTGTCCATTCTACCAGCAGGATTATCTCTTATGTGAAGGCTCGGTGTATGATCGAGAAGGGATGTCTAGCATATTTGGTCTACATTCGTGATTCTAGCGCGGAGGTTCCTTCCATGGATTTAGTCCCAGTTGTGCGTGACTTTCCAGAGGTGTTTCCTGCGGACCTGTCGAGGATGCCACCCAACAGAGATATCGACTTCTATATTGACTTGGCTCCGGGCATTCAGCCCATATCTATCCCACCATACCGTATGACCCCGCCTGATTTGAAAGAACTGAAGGAGCAGCTGCAAAATTTGCTTGATAAGGGATTTATTAGACCTAGTGTCTCACCCAGGGATGCATCATTGTTATTCATGAAGAAGAAGGATGATTCGATGAGGATGTGTATAGATTATCGACCGTTGAACAAAGTCACCCTCAAGAATAAGTATTAGTTGCCAATGATTGATGACTTATTTGATCAGCTTCAGGGTGCCAAAGTGTTTTCGAAGATTGATTTGAGATTTGGCTACCATCAGTTGAAGATTAGGGCATCGGATGTCCCTAAGACAACTTTTCGGACTCGGTATGGGCATTATGAGTTCCTAGTGATGTAATTTGGGTTGACAAATGCCCCAAAAACATTTATGGATTTGATTAATCGAGTATTTAATCCCTATTTGGATTCTTTTGTGATCGTCTTTATTGATGATATTTTGATCTACTCCCATAGTCGAGAGGAGCATGAGCAGCACCTTCGGGTTGTATATCGGACTCTGAGACTTATATGCCAAGTGTTCAAAGTGTGAGTTTTGGTAGGACTCGGTTGCCTTTTTGGGGAATGTTGTATCGGCCAAGGGAATTAAAGTGGATCCTAAGAAGATTGAGGCATTTCATAACTGGCCTAGACCTACTTCAGCTACAGAAATTCAGAGCTTCCTAGGTTTGGCGGGTTATTATCACCGGTTTGTGGAGGAGATTTCATCCATTGCAGCCCCATTGACTAGATTTACCCATAAGGTTCCTCCATTCAGGTGGTCCGATGAGTGTGAGTTGAGCTTTCAGAAGCTCAAGGCTGCTTTGACTACAACCCCAGTATTGGTGTTGCCCACAGGTTCAGTATCTTACACAATATATTGTGATGCATCGCGTGTTGGGCTTGGCGCATTATTGATGCAAGATGGCAGGGTGATTGCATACGCGTCGCGGTAGTTGATGAGAAGAATTACATTGTTCATGGCTTAGAATTGACAGCCAGTGTTCATGCATTAAAGATTGGAGGTATTACCTCTACAGCATGTCGTGTGAGGTATTCACATATCATCAGAGTCGATAGTATTTGTTTAAGCAAAAGGATCTCAACTTGAGGCAGCGGAGGTCGTTAGAGTTGTTAAAAGACTATGATATCACCATTTTGTATTATCCCGGGAAATCCAATGTGGTGGTTGATGCCTTGAGTAGAAAGGCTATGAGCATGGGTAGCCTTGCATATATTCCAGTTGGTAAGAGACCACTAGCTTCAGATGTCCAGGCCTTAGCCAATCAGTTCGTGAGGTTAGATGTTTCGGAGCCTAGTCGGGTTCTTGCTTGCACGGTCTTTCGGTCTTCTTTGTATGAGCGCATAAGAAAGCGTAAGTATGATGACCCTCATTTGCTTGTCCTTAAGGACACAGTGAAGCGCGGTGATGCTAAGAGGTTTCTATTAGAGATGATGGGGTGTTGCGGATGCAGGGTTGGATTTTTGTGCCCAATGTGGATGGGTTTCGTGAGTTAATTCTTGACGAGGCCCACAGTTCGGGGTATTCCATTCATTCAGGCAGCATTATTGGTGGAGAAGAATGAAGAAAGACATAGTTGCACATGTGGCTCCGTGTTTGAATTGCCAATAGGTAAAGTATGTGTATCAGAGGCCCAGCGGTTTGCTTCAAAGACTTGAGATTCCCGAGTGGATGTGGGAGAGTATTACCATGGATTTCGTTGTTAGTCTCCCACGGACTTCGAAGAAATTTGACGCAGTATGGGTCATTGTGGATAGGTTGACCAAGTCGGCACATTTCATTCCAGTGGTAGCTACCTATTCTTCAGAGCGATTGGCTGAGATCTATATCCGCGAGATTGTTCGTCTTCACGGTGTGCTAGTGTCCATTATTTTTTATCGGTGCACGTAGTTCACATCGCACATCTGGAGGGTCGTATAGTGCGAGTTAGGCACACGGGTTGAGTTGAGTAAACATTTCACCCCCAGATAGACGGACAGACGGACGGTCCGATCGCACCATTCAGATATTAGAGGATATGCTTCGCGCCTGTGTTATGGATTTCGGGGGTTCTTGGGTACAATTCTTACCGCTTGTGGAGTTTGCCTACAACAACAGCTACCAATCGAGTATTTAGATGGTTCTTTATGAGGCCTTATATGGGAGGCAGTGTCATTCTCCAATTGGTTGGTTTGAGCCGGGAAAGGCTTGGTTGTTGGGTACCGATATGGTTCAGGATGCCTTGGAAATGGTCAAGATGATTTAAGATCGACTTCGTACAACACAGTCCAGGCAAAAGTGTTATGTCGATAGGAGAGTTCGTGATGTTGCATTCATGGTTAGGGAGAGGAGTTTGCTCAGGGTTTCACCCATGAAGGGTGTGATGAGGTTCGGGAAGAAGAGCAAGTTGAGCCCTAGGTATATCGGACCCTTTGAGATTTTTGAGAGAGTTGGTGAGGTGGCCTACAAGCTTGCATTGCCACCTAGAGGAGGAGCTGGTGGCCACTCTAGCACGGCAGGTCCGGAAGTTGAGGTCTAAGAGTTATCTTTCTATTAGAGTGCAGTGGAGAGGTCAACCGATCGAGGCAGCTTCATGGGAGTTCGAGTTCAATATGCAGAGTAGCTACCCACACCTTTTCACCCATCCAGGTACCTTTCCATCTCCATTCAAGGATGAACGTTTGTTTTAGAGGTGAAAAATGTGATGACCGAATAGGTCATTTTGAATTCTAGTTCTTATTTCAGTGTCCCGAGACCTCGATTAGCTTCCTTTTGTTTTTCTCAATTTGCGCACACAATCTGTGTCTTTTTCCAGAAAGTTTTTATGTGAAAAATGGAAGAAAACATGAACTTTAGCTTTAAAAATGATTTAAGTTGACCACGGCCACAGACCCAGATCGGTATTTTGACGTATCGTGATTTTAGACTTGGGTGTATGCCCAAAAATAAATTCAGAAGTCCTTAAGTTGATTTGACGTGATTTGTTGAAAACTAGTAATTTGAAGGTTTAAAAATTCCTAAGTTTGACCTTAGGTTGACTTTATTGCTACCAGGTTCGTATTTCGATTTCGGAACTTGAAATATGTTCATTTTACTATTTAAAACTTGTCTGCAAAATTTAGTGCAAAACGAAGTTGATTTGATAGAATTTAGACTCTCGGTTGTGAATTTGAAAGTTCTTGAAATTCTTTAAATATTTCATGCATTTTGATGTCTGATTCGTAGTTCTAGGTGTTATTTTTGTGTTTTAATCACTCGAGCGAGTTTGCATGATCTTATTACACTTGTGTGCATGTTTGGTTTTGTCATGACCCAAAATCTCCCTCTGTGAACCGTCGTGACGGCACCTAGTCTTTATGACTAGGTAATCCTAACAGTTGCGGAAATGAAATGAAAAGCATGAAAATTAACAACTAACAGTAATAGATATTTTAAATAAAACATTTGAGATGCCGCTCGACATATACAATAATCACTCTGGAAATGTACACAACTCTCCCAAGACCCGAAACACCGTAAGTCACAAGCTACTAAGAAGTCTTAACTGTTCTATACATCATTACTACAGAAAGAGGAAAAAATGAACATAGGGGGATAGAGGGGGACTCCGAGGATCTGCGGGCCCGGGCAGATGTACCTTGAAGTTTTCCGTAAAATAGCAGCGACTGCAACTAAGGACGAGGTTGGTAACAGGAACCTAGATCTGCACACGAAACACATGTGTAGGAAAGGGCGTGAGTACACCACAACGGTACCCAATAAATGTCAAACCTAACCTCGGTCGAGTAGTGACGAGATCAGGTCAAGGCCCTACTGGTATATAATAAATAAGCAGGAGAATATAACAATATAATTTAAACAAAGAGAACATAGCAAAGTAGCAACACAAAACACAAGGATAAACAGCAGGGGATCTCCCGAGATACCATCTCGTAGTCCCAAAATAAAAGTGCAAGGTGATCTCCCGAGGTACTACCTCGTAGTCTCAAAAGTAAATATGCAGGGAGAACTCCCGAGGAACTGCCTCATAGTCTCAAAATGAAATATGCAGGGGATCTCCCGGGATACCGTCCCGTAGTCCCAAAGTAAATACTCAGCTCAAACGAATGAATATGACAGTTACAGCAAGAAAACCTATAATTTAGACTACGTACAAGTCAAGAAAGAAGTATGATTTACTAACCATGCTGCAAAGAGTTCAAATAAGCAATTAAGACACGTAGAGATGCTATTCTAGGCTAACAGGATAACTACACATGCTAGTATACTCAAATAAGATGAAAAATGGCTATTACTCGGTAAAAATCAGTTTTTTCCACAAATGGCCCGTGTACGCACTCATCACCTCGTGTACACGGCGCTCACATATCATAACAACACCAAATACCAAGGGGATTTCCCCCACACAAGGTTAGGAAAGCCACTTACCTCGAACCAAGCTCACTCAATCCGTAACAATGCTCTTTCCACAAAAATCCGACTCTGAATGGCCCAAATCTAGCCAAAATCAATTACATATCATAAATATAACTATAAGGAACTAATCTAGCTACTAAAATCAAGGCTAAAGAAAGGAATTAGAAAATCTCCCCAAAAGGTCTCCCTGGGTCCATATCTCGAAATCGGGTAAAAGTCATAAAATATGAACACCCATTCACTCACGAGTTCACTCGTACAAAAATCATCCAAATCCGATGTCAAAATCCCAATCAAAGACCAAAATCTTAGTTGAAGAACTTCTACCATTTTCCCACAAATTTATCTACCAAATTTCTTAATTAGATGATGAAATCAACCATAGATTAGAGGAATATAACCAAAAAGGAGTTAGGAATCATTACCCCAAAGCTTCCTCTGAAAATTCCTCGAAATATTGCCAAATTCCGAGCTCTCAAGTCCAAAAATGAAGAATGAAATCAAACCCTCGCACTTAGGTTGTTTCTTATAGTAAACTCGCACCTGCGAGCCTTCAACCGCACTTGCGGTACCACACCGGCGAAAATACCATCGCAGGTGCAACAAATCACTAAAGGGGCTGGGACCGCATCTGCGGCAAGGGGGTCGCACCTGCGCGTTCGCGCCTGCGGAGCATTGTCCGCTTCTGCGGTCCTTCACCGCACCTGCGATCTCTCTCTCGCATCTGCGGGCATTGCAAATGCGGAATTCACCTCGCACCTGCGATCCCTTGCCACGCTTCCAATCTCCGCTTTTGCACTTTATGCGCCGCAAGTGCGATCCCGCACCTGCGGTCTCCCAGCCGCAGGTGTGAAAACACCAGATGCCTGAGGATTTAACAATAACACAAATCTAACTTTTGATCCGTTAAACACCTGAAACTCACCCGAGGCCCCTAGGACCTCAACCTAACATACCAACCAATCCTAACACACCATACGAATCTAGTCGAGCCCTCAAACCATCTAAAAAATTCCTAAAATCACGAATCATCCTCCGATTCAAACTTAAAGAACTTAAAACTTCCAAATTCGACAACAGATGTCGCAACCAACCAAACCACGTCCGATTGACTCCAAATTTTGCACGCCATTTCAAGCCTAAATGAGCTACAGACCTCCAAAACACAATCTGGATACGCCCCTAAATCCAAAATCACCTATTGGGGTTAATGGACTGACGGAACTCCATTTCGGAGTCATCTTCACACAGTTCCGACTATGGTCCCAATGTTAAGACTTAAACCTCCATTTAGGGACTAAATATCCCAAAGACTTTCAAAAACCAAAATGAAACCTCCCGACAAGTCACAACAGCATAAAATGATACGGGGGAAGCAGTTAATAGGGTATCGGGGCTCTAACTCTCAAAAAGACCAGCCGGGTTGTTACATCCTCCCCCTCTTAAAATATTCGTTTGTCCTCGAATGAGTATAGAGACATACCTGAAGTGGTAAAAAGATGAGGATAATGGCTGCGTATATCTTGCTCGGTCTTCCAAGTCGCCTCCTCGACTGGCTGACCCCACCACTGAACCTTTACTGATGCAATGTTCTTTGACCTCAGCTTCTGAACCTGCCTGTCCAACATAGCCACTGGCTCCTCAACATAGGATAGATCATTGTCCAACTAGACTGAGATAAAATCCAACACATGAGACAGATCGATGTGATACTTTCGGAGCATAGAAACATGAAATACTGGGTGGACCTGCAAGACTTGGAGACGAGGCAATCTTATAAGCAACCTCCCCAACACGTTGCAACACCTCAAATGGGCCGATAAACCGTGGGATTATCTTTCTCTTCTTTCCGAACCTCATAACGCCCTTCATAGGAGAAACCCGGAGCAAGACCCGCTCTCCAACCATGAATGCAACATCGCAAACCTTCCGGTCCATATAGCTCATCTGTCTGGACTGGGCTATGCGAAGTCAATCCTGAATTACCTTCACCTTATACAGGGCATCCTGGACCAAGTCTGTACCCAATAATCTGGCCTCGCCTAGCTCGAACCAACCCACTGAGGACCGATACTGCCTACCATACAGAGCCTCATACGGTGCCATCTGTATGCTAGCCTAATAACTATTGTTGTAGGCAAACTTCGCAAGTGGCAAGAACTAATCCCAATAACCTCCAAACTCCATCACACACGCACAGAGCATATCCTCAAGAATCTGAATAGTGTACTCGGGATGCCCGTCCGTCTGAGGGTGAAACGCTGTGCTCAACTCCACCCGAGTACCCAACTCCTGGTGTATGGCTCTCCAGAACCGTGATGTAAACTGCGTGCCCCGGTCAGAGAAGATAGATACCGATACGCCATGAAGTCTGACAATCTCACGAATGTAAATTCGAGTCAACTGCTCGGAAGAATAGGTAGTCATCACAGGAATGAAATGAGCTGACTTGGTCAGCCTGGTCATAGGTGCTGCAATAGAAGAAAATCCCTCAACAAACCGATGGTAATACCCCGCCAAACCAAGGAAGATCCGGATCTCTGTAGCTGAGGACGGTCTGGGCCAACTCTGCACTACTTCCACCTTCTTCGGATCCACCTTGATCCCCTCACTAGACACAATATGACTGAAGAATGCCACGGGATCTAACCAGAACTCACATTTTGAGAATGTTGCATACAACTCCTTTACTCTCAAAGTCTGAATCACTGTCCTCAGGTGCTGCTCATGATCCTCCCGAGTCCGGGAATATAATAGAATGCCATCAATGAATACGATGACGAAAGAATCAATATAGGGCCGGAACACACTGTGCATAAAGTGCATAAAGGTTGTTGGGGCATTGGTTAGCCCAAATGACATCACAAGGAACTCGTAATGGCCATACCGAATCCTGAAAGCAGTCTTCGGGATATCTGGCTCCCGAATCTTCAACTGATGATAACCTGAATGCAAGTCAATCTTGGAAAATACTTTGGCACCCTGTAGCTGATCAAATAGGTCATCAATACGAGGCAAGGGATACCTGTTCTTCACTGTGACTTTGTTCAACTAGCGATAATCAATACACATGCACATAGAACCATCCTTTTTCTTCACAAACAAGACAAGAGAACCCCAAGGTGATACACTGGGCCGAATGAAAGCCTTATCAAGCAACTCCTGTAACTTCTCCTTCAACTCAGGAGGAGCCATACGGTATGGAGGAATAGAGATGGGCTGAGTGCCCGGCAACAAATCAATGCCGAAATCAATATCTCTGTCGGGCGGTATGCCCGGAAGATCAGCTGGAAACCCATCTGGGAAATCCCTCACTGTTAGAACTGACTCCACTATAGGGGTATCAATACTAACATCTCTCACATAAGCTAAATACGCGCCACACCCCTTCTCAACCATTCGTTGAGCCTTAAGAAATGAAATAACTCTGCAGAGAGTATACTCAAAGGTACCTATCCATTCTAATTGTGGTAATCCTGGCATAGCCAGCGTCACGGTCTTAGCGTGACAATCAAGAATAGCATAATGGGGCGACAACCAGTCCATACCCAATATAACATCACAATCTACCATGCTGAGTAATAATAAGTCGGCTCTGGTCTCAAAACCACTAAGAGAAATCAAACACGACCGATACACATGGTCCACAATAAGATAATCTCCCACAGGAGTAGACACATAAATAGTGGAACTCAAAGAATCCTGAGATACGCCCAAATGTGGGGCAAAATAAGAGGACACATATGAATACATAGAGCCTCGGTCAAATAATACCGATGCATCTCTATGACAGACTGGAATAATACCTGTAATGACAGAGGCGGAAGCAACTGCCTCTATACGAGCCAGAAGAGCATAATACCTGGCCTGGCCTCCCCCTATAGGGCGACTTTGACCTCCCCGACCTCCACCTCGAGCTGGCTGAGCAGGTGGGGCGATAGTTGGTGCTGGAATCATGGCCTGAGGTCCTGGTGGATCACATGATGGCTGAGAAGTCTGTGGAGGTACAACCCTCCTAAGTCTGGGGCAATCCCTCACCATATGACGGGTGTCGCCACACTCAAAATAACCCCTCAGAGGGCGTGGCTGCTGTGACTGACTCGGGCCAGGTCTGCTGGATTGACTGCTAAAAGTACCCCGAACAGGAGGCACACTAGATACTGGCGGTGCATAATAAGGCTCTTGGGGCCTAGAAGGGGTTGGAACACCACTGGCAGCTGGAAGAGCTGAATAAACGGGGCGACTCACATAACCCCTACCATGGCGAGTTGTTGTGGCACAAGCTCCAGAATAAGAACCAGTCTTTCGAGACCTCTTGGCCCCTCTCTCCTCTCAGTATCGGGCAAGCATGCCCTCCAATCTCCTAGCAATACTCATAACCTGCTGGTAAGGGATATCCATCTCTAACTCCCTGACCATACTAATACTGATACTAGGGTGGAGTCCCTTAATAAATTGTCAAACCCTCTCTCGCACTATGGTAACCAAGGCCGGTGCATGTCGGGCCAAATCACTGAAGCAGACTGCATACTATGACACAGTCATAGCACCCTGGCGCATCTACTCAAACTCTGCATGCCATGAGTCCTTGAGGCTCTGAGGGACATACTCTTTCAAAGATATGTTTGAGAACTGAGTCCATGTAAGTGAAGCTGCCTCATCCGGACTACTCAACTCATAAGAACGCTACCACTGATAGGTTGCTCCTCTAAGTTGGAAAGTGGTAAAAGAAACCCAACTCGTCTCCGCTACGCCGATAGTACGGAGAATACGATGACACTCCTATAGAAAACCCTGAGCATCATTTGTAGCTAATCCACTGAAGGTAGGTGGGTGGTACTTCTTGTACCTTTCAAGTCTGAGCTGCTCCGCCTTAGAAGCGGTTGTCCTAGTCTCGTGCTAAATCGGAGCTACGGGAGGCATAGGAATGAACTCTAGGACCTGATCAACCTGGACCCTCTGCTCAGGAGTACGGGCTACGGGAGTCTGTGCCTCTCCCCTAACCTGAGATGTGGCGGGAGCTAACGGAATCAATCCAGCCTGAGCTAAGGTGCTGAACATGCTCATGAACTGGGCTAAAGTCACCTAGAGGGCTGGTGCAGCAATAGGAACCTCTGGTGCTTGCCCTCCAGCTGGAATTGCTGGTGGCTCCTCTGTCGCAGCTCGTGCGGGGCTCTAGATACACCGCGTGGCCGTACTTTACCCCGGCCCCGCCCTCTGGCGGCTCTAGTAGGGGGCGGGGGTGCCTGGTCATCAGATCCTCCGGTACAGGTCCTCACCATCGATGAGAAAGAATAGAATAGAGAATGTTTAGAATTTGATTCCAATAACTCGCACGACAAGGAATCAAAAGAAGTATGTTTGTTCCTAACAGTTCCATATCCTCCCGAAGATAAGTACAGACGTCTCCGTACCGATCCACGAGACTCTAATAAACTGGCTTAACACTCACAACTCCTATGAACCTAGAGCTCTGATACCAACTTGTCACGACCCAAACTCTCCCTCTGTGAACCGTCGTGACGGCACCTAGTCTCTACGACTAGGTAAGCCTAACACTTGCGGAAATGAAATAAAATGCGTGAAAATTAACAACTAACAGTAATATATATTTTAAATAAAACATTTAAGATACTGCTCGATATATACAATAATCAGTCTCGAAATGTACACAACTCTCCCAAGACCCGAAACATCGTAAGTCACAAGCTACTAAGAAGTCTTAACTGTTTTATACATCATTTCTGCATAAAGAGGAAAACTTGAACATAGGGGGATAGAGGGGGACTCTGAGGATTTGCGGGCACGGGCAGATGTACCTTGAATTTCTCCGTAAAACAGCAGTGACTGCAACTACAGACGAGGCTGGTAAGAGGAACCTGGATCTGCACACGAAAAACATGTGCATGAAAGGGTGTGAGTACACCACAATGGTACCCAGTAAGTGCCAAACCTAACCTCGGTCGAGTAGTGACGAGGTCAGGTCAAGGCCCTACTGGTATATAATAAACAAGCAGGAGAGTATAACAATATAATAAGAGACTGGAATTTAAATAAAGAGAACATAGCAAAGTAGCAACGCAAAACACAAGGATAAACAGCAGGGGATCTCCCGAGATACCGTCTCGTAGTCCCAAAATAGAAGTGTAAGGAGATCTCCCGAGGTTCCACCTTGTAGTCTCAAAAGTAAATATGCAGGGAGAACTCTCGAGGAACCGCCTCATAGTCTGAAAAGTAAATGTGCAAGGAGGACTCCTGAGGAACCGCCTCGTAGTCTCAAAAGTAAATATGCAGGGGATCTCCCGGGAAACCGTCCCGTAGTCCAAAAGTAAATACTCAGCTCAAATGCATGAATATGATAGTTACAGCAAGAAAACCTATAATTTAGACTAAGTACAAGTCAAGAAAGAAATAGGATTTATTAAACATGCTGCAAAGAGTTCAAATAAGCAATTAAGACACGCAGACATGCAATTCTAGGCTAACATGATAACTACACATGCTAGTATACCCAAATAAGATGAAAACAGGTTATTACTCGATAAAAATCAGGTTTTTTCATAAATAATTCATCTACGCACTCGTCACCTCGCGTACACGGTGATCAAATATCATAACAACACCAAATCCTAAGGGGATTTACCCCACACAAGGTTAGGCAAGCCACTTACCTCGATCCAAGCTCATCAATTTGTAACAATGCTCTTTCCACGAAATTCCGACTCCGAATGGCCCAAATCTAGACAAAATCAATTACATGTCATAAATACAACTACAAGGAACTAATCTAACTACTGAAATCAAAGCTAAAGCAAGGAATTAGAAAATCGCCCCAAAACGTCTCCCCGGGCCCATGTCTCGGAATCGGGTAAAAGTCACAAAATATGAACACTCATTCACTCACGAGTTCACTCGTATAAAAATCATCCAAATCTGATGTCGAAATCCCAATCCAAGACCAAAATCTTAGTTGAAGTACTTCTACCATTTTTCCCCAAATTTCTCAACCAAATTTCTTAATTAGATGATGAAATTAAACATAGATTAGAGGAATATAACCAAAAAGGAGTTAGGAATCATTACCCCAAAGCTTCCTCTGAAGATTCCTTGAAAAATTGCAAACTTCCGAGCACTCAAGTCCAAAAATGAAGAATGAAATCAAACCATCGCACTTAGGTTTTTTCTGCCAGTAAACTCGCACCTGCGAGCCTTCAACCGCACCTACGGTACCGCACCGGTGGAAATACCATCGCAGGTGCAAAAAATCACTAAAAGGGCTGGGACCGCATCTGCGGCAAGGGGGCCGCACCTGTGCGTGCGCGCCTGCGGAGCACTGTCCGCTTCTGCGGTCCTTCACCGCACATGCGATCTCTCTCTCGCGCATCTGCGTGCGTCGCAGATGCGGAATTCATCTCGCACCTGCGATCCCTGGCCACGCTTTTAATATTCGCTTCTGTACTTTATGCGCCGCACGTGAGATCCCGCACCTGCGGTCTCCACGCTGCAGGTGCAAAAACACCAGATGCCTGAAGACTTCAGCAATAACACGAATCCAATGTTTGATCCGTTAAGCACCTGAAACTCACCCGAGGCCCTCGAGACCTTAACCAAACATACCAACCAATCCTAACACACCATACAAACCTAGTCGATCCCTCCAACTATCTCAAAAAATGCTAAAATCACGAATCCTCCTCCGATTCAAACTTAAACAACTTGAAACTTCCAAATTCGACAACAGATGCCGAAACCAACCAAACCACATCCGATTGACCCCAAATTTTGCACACAAGTCATATTCAACCTTACAGACCTACTCCAACTTCCAGAATCAGAATCCGACCCAGATATCAAAAACTCCACTACCGGTCCAAATCTCTAAAAATTTGACTTTCGCCATTTCAAGCCTAAATGACCTACAGACCTCCAAAACACTATCCGGACATGCCCCTAAATCCAAAATCACCTATCTGAGCTAACGGAACTGACGGAACGCTATTCCGGAGTCATCTTCATACAGTGACAACTACGGTGCCAATCCTAAGACCTAAACCTCCATTTAGCGACTAAGTGTCCCAACCATTTCCCAAAACCAAAATGAAACCTCCCGGCAAGTCACAATAGAAGAAAAAGATACGGGGGAAGAAGTTAATAGGGGATCGAGGCTCTAACTCTCAAAATAACCGGCCGGTTCATTACAGGTTTGGAGCCTGTAAGGCTCGGGTCAGTTTTAGACGTAATTCAGATGAGCTTGAATAGTGCAAAGGTTTCTGGTGCAATACCAGTTCTGGTGTCTACTATAGATCTCACAATTGAAAGGTTTGGCTTGCATTTGCGAACCTCGCTTTTGCAAACACGAGTTTGCATTTGCGAGCATGGGCTGGGTTGGGTGAACCTCGCATTTGCAAGGAAAATGTTCGAATTGCGAACTGTCGGAGGTCGCATTTGCAATCTCAGAGTCGCATTTGCGACTCAGTATACTCTTGATTTATCATCGCATTTACGAAGGAGATGTCTGCATTTGTGATGGTGGGTTTATTTTCAATTGCGAACCTTTTGTCGCAGTTGCGACTTCTGGGCTTCTGTGACAGGGTTCGCATTTGCAACCCTTGTCTCTCATTTGTGATGTTCGCAATTGCGAACAAGACTTCGCAATTGTGGCATCTTCACCTGGGTAAAAGATGGAAAAAATGGGAGTTAGCTCATTTTATACCATTTCTCAACCCTAAACACTCTAGAGGCGATTTTTCAAGAATCATTTCCCAAATACATTGGTAAGTGACTTTAATCCATTTCCTTTTAATTACCCATTACTTTTCATGAGATTTCAACATCAAATTTAGGATTTCCATGGTACAAATTAGGGATTTAGGCAGAATTGGGGATTTTCGTAAAATTGAGAATTAGACCTCTAATTGAGGTCGAATTTCGAAACAAATCACATAACCTGGCTTGGGATGAATGGGTAATCGGGTAGTTTCTAGAGCTTATTTTGAACCATTTGATCGATAATTTGCTAGATTTGGTTTGTTTGGAGGCTTGTTCGAAAGGAAAAGCCATAGTTGATTGATTTTTGTGATTGCGGAGCGAGGTAAATGTCGTAGCTAACTTTGAATTGAGAGATTATGACTTGTTGGTCTATTTGCTACGTGTTCAATGTGTGGGGACAACGTATATGTGAGGTGACGAGTACTTATGCGTTGTCATTGGGCTAAAGCATGCGGGTGGAACTTGTTTCTTATATTATATGGTTCCGTTAACTATGTTATCCATGCTTAGGTTAGGTTATTACTTCTTTAACTATTCGTCTCGTATTTCTTGCTTATTTTAAAGATGTTGAATATTTTGGAAGTTGAAGTTTGATATCATGGCACTATATTTGAAGTTAAATTATTTCCCCGCATTATTTATTATTCGGATTCATATTATTACATGGTGAGGACGAGAGTAAAATCACAAACGATGATGTTGTACCATTTCATTCATATTATTACATGGTGAGGACGAGAGTAAAAGAACGAAGGGTGATGTCGTGCCATTTCATTCATATTATTACATGGTAAGGATGAGAGTAAAAGCACGAAGGGTGATGGCATCCCATTATATTCATATTATTGCATGTGAGGACGAGAGTAAAAGCACGAAGGGTGATGTCATGCCATTTTCATATCATTGATTTAATTGATCTCCGGTTTTGGTGATTTACTTAGTTATTTCGTGATTGCATACTTTCCATATTTACTATATCTTCCCCTTTTTTCATGTCCCCTCCAAATAGTATTTTATCATTCTTTGTTATAATTGTTTCTTTATATACACCTGTACATGTTTATTTTACATAGGTGTCTTGTCATAACCTAGTCACTACATCGTCGAGGTTAGGCTCGACACTTACGAAATATATTGGGTCTGTTGTACTCATACTACACTTCTGCACTTCTTGTGAAGATACTGGTATTGGTCCTAGCGGCGCTCAGTAGCTTTCTGCTCGGATTCAGTCGCAATTGGAGACTTAAGGTATAGCTGGACGGCGTCCGCAGCCCTGGAGTCCCCTTCCCTTGTATCATTACTTTTTATTGAGTTTCAAAATAGTTGTACTTTGTTCAGACCATATTTGTATCACTCTAGATGCTCATGTATTCGTGACTCCAATTTCTGGGATTGTATTTAGATTACGTCATTATTAAGCTAATCACTTTATTTTAGACTACTCGATTTTATTGTTATCATTTGATTTGGATTGTTAAAATGGTTAATAAAAATAGCTAACGTTGGCTTGCCTAGCAAGTGAAATGTTAGGCGCCATCATGATCCCGAGGGTGAAAATTCTGGGTCATGACATCTTCCATCCTTCTCTAACATAAATTTCATCTTCGATCTTTTTCACAGATATATGTCAAATCTTGTTATCCAAGCCTTTACTTATGTTTCTTTCTTTGAGAGTTGCGATCAGGAAGAAAAATAATATTGTAAATTTTATAAAGTGATCTATGATGACATCAAACCGTAAACCTCATTTAATTAAATTTATATTGCTGCAATCTAATATAAATGCCAAGAACTTATTAAATAAACAAATAAAAGGCTTCTCATTCACATATAGACAAGTTGCCTCAATTAATATGAGAAATTTATACATACATGTAGAACTAATACCAAAAGAATTAGGCGACACCTTCTTATCTTGCATAAGCAAATCAAATACATAAATATAGAACTAATTCTAAAATAATTATATATACCTTTTCATCCTACAAAACTGTCACGACTCGGAATCCCACCCTCGGGGCCGTGATGGCGCCTAACATCCACTTGCTAGGCAAGCCAACATTAGTTAACCAATTTAATAATTAAGCAGTTCAAAACTAAATAACAACAATTATTAACGATGATTAAAGCTGAAATACATGAAATAAACCCATAAAATAACATGGTCTAACTCAATCCTAGAAGTTTGGTGTCACCAGTACATAAGCAACTAGAAGTCTATAAGTATAGTTTGAAATAAATACAACTATTCGAATGAGATAAACAGTAAAGAAAGGAAATGGAAGGGGACTTCAAGGTCTGTGAACGCCAGCAACTCTACCTCAAGTCTTCGAAGCAAATATGATCCGAGCAGACGCACCTCTAAATAGCGGTGGGACCAATACTAGTATCTGCAGAAGTATAGCATGAGTACAACCGATTCAATGTAATCCGTAAGTGTAAAACCTAACATCGGCGAGGTAGTGATGAGGCTATGACAAGACACCTACGTAAAATCCTGTACATATATATATACATAT